>CAUYSK010070270.1:0-125243 GCA_963575035.1 Avahi laniger | reverse complement strand
ATGTATCTCTTTATTTTTCTTTCCAGGTTTCAAATAGTCTCTTGAGGCATTTTCATCTTTTTCTTATTGATTTTCTCTGTCTGTTTAGTCTTACATTGCCCTGTACTCCAAAGCGTTCATGGATGAGACTTCAGGTCAGTTAGTTGACTTCTCCACCCCTCAGTTTCCTCATCTGTAAAATGGGAATAATGATATACAACCCTGCAGGGTTTCAATGAGGGTGAAATGAGGTGATGCGTGTGAAATGGTTAGCACATTGCCCGGCATAAACATTGGCTGCAGTCATGATAATGAAGATGTAAGTATATTATAGCTCAGCATAATGCCTGGCGCGTGGTAGGCACAGAGTAAATGGCAGCTGTTAACAATTATTGTTTTACCCCATTATTATCATCATTAATGATATGGTCCCACACAATCACCAGAGAGTAGGACACTAGCACAAAAATCTAGAGAAGATTAAGAGTTGACTTTCTTTCCCTTTTCTTTCTCTTCCTTTCCTCTTCCTTTTCCTTGAATGGGGATAAACTTTTTCTCTCTTTGCCATGCAAAGGAAGACCTTTCACGTCTAAAGTCCATTCTTTGCTGTGTGCTGTGATGTTGGTTGTCACCATCACCATACTATTCAATCTTTTTTGTGAATTTCTGTTTGAATAGATAGCAATAGGTAACAAGACATATTTCTGCGTATGTATTTCACAATAATCTTGATTTCTGGCAAGGGTTTCATTTTTTGTGGAGGGCATTTCCAGGAGCTGCCTTGGAAATTGCTGAGTGCCCGGGTTATTTCCTTGCTTTCTTTTACTCCTCAGTGGCAGGTGAGTTAAACAAACCCAGATTTGAATCTTACAGTTAATCAATCAGCAAATGCTTATTAAGTATATGCATGGAGGACTATTTGAAGAGCAAAATGGTATGGTGAAAGGCGAGCTTTAGAAAGATTAATCTGGGGGCTGCGTGCGTGAGTGGCGGAGAGGGTGTTACACAGCCAGCAGAGAAGGGAGGGAGGGTATGTCGTGGGAATCGGCAAGAACCAGAAGTGGAGTGGTGCCCGTGGGCGTGGGCGCGAGGGTGGTACGCAGAGTGTGTGCACGCCCAGCTTGCTAGGTGAAGCCAGCCAGTCTCCCAGGGCGGGTGCCTAATTTACGCTTCCATTGGTGGTGTCCGAGCGTTCTGGCTGCTCCCTGTTCTTGCCAACACTTGATTACTCTCGCTGTATAACAAATCATGCCCGAACTTAGTGAGAGAATACAATACCCATCATTTTATTCTGTCTCGCGCTGTCTCTGGGTTAGGCATTCCGGAGGGCTGGGCTGGGCACTTCGGGCTCAGGATCTCTCATGAGGTCGCAGACTGCTGCCCGATCTTCAGGAGGAGGAAGCCGTTGGTGGTCAATTTATTCCTCTGCTTATCGTCTTTCTCCATCTCAAGGGCCAGAGCTAGGGTAGGTGAGGCAAAAGAGGCTTCAGAATGAAGGGGGCACTTTTTCTCAGGGTCTGGCCCTGCTGAGGAATGAAATGAGCATTTATTGAGCATCTACTGTGTGGAAGGCCTTGGGCCAGATGCTCTGTGGTTATAGGAGGTGTTTTATTCCCTTTAACATGATCTTGTTTTCAGGGTTAGCTTCCTAGACAACGCCTTTCCTTATCCACCCTGTTTTTATGCTTGCCTCTTTATTTTCATCTTATGGTCCAGCTGATCACCTTTGTAGCTCTGTTTCCCTGTTTACACTGTATGGAACTTCTTGCCTATTTGTCCTGTATGGAGCTGTTTGCCTACTGATTGCCTGTCCGCCTGCCTTCCCCCAGCCTCTCTCATCGAAGGTCTATGACAGTGACAGCCATGACTCTTTTGTGCACACAAGTGCACCTAGTGGAGTTGCCAGATGAAATTTGGGTACCCAGAAAAATTTGTGGATCAAAACAAATAACGCTTTTATTATTTTATTTTTTAATGGACACATTGTCATTGTGCATATTTATGGGGTACAGTTTGATGTTTTGATACATGTATATGTTGTATAATGATCATGTCAATAATTAGTGTATCTATCAACTCATGCGTTTATCATTTCTTCGTGGAGAGAACATCCAGAAACGTCTTTTCCAGCAATTTCACAATATATTAATACAATACCTTACTGTTAACCATAGTTGCCCTACCATATAATAGAGCACCAGAATTTATTCCTCCTGATTGTCACTTAGTGCCCCTTGAACAACCTCTCCCAATCCTCTCCTCCCCTTGGTCCTCCCAGGCTCTGATAATCACTATTCTATTCTCTACTTCTATGACATCAACTTTTTTTTTTTTTAAGATTTCATAGATGAGTGACAGTATGTGATATTTGTCTCTCTGTGTCTAGCTTATTTCAGTTAACATGATACACAGGTTCATCCATGTTGTCACAAATGACAGTATTTCATTCTTTTTTATGGCTGAATAATATTCCATTGTGTATACATATCACATTTTCTTTAGCTGTTCGTCTGTTGTTAGACACTTAGAGTGATTCCGTATCTTGGCTATTGTAAATAGTACTTCAGTAAACATGGGAGTGCAGATATCTCTTCGACATACTGATTTCATTCCCTTTCAATCCCAGTAGTGGAATTGCTGGATCCTATGATAGTTCTATTTTTAATTTTATTAGGAACCTCCATACTGTTTTCTATAACGACTGTATTGATTTACAATCCCACCAACAGTGTGTAGATGTTCCCTTTTCTCTACATCCTGGCCAATACTTGTTTCCTTTTGTCTTTTTGATAATAACCATTCTAACTGAAGTGAAGTGGTGTCTCATTGTGATTTTGATTTGCATTTCCCTGATAATTGGTGATGTTGAACATTTTTTCATATCTGTTGACCATTTGTATGTCTTCTACCGAGAAATGTCTATTAAAGTCTTTTTGCCATTTTAAAAATTGGGTTTTTTTTTTTTTGCTGTTAAGTTTCTTATATATTCTGGATATTAACCATTTGTCAGGTGTATATTTTGTAAATACTTTCTCTCATTCTGTAGTTGTCTCTTCACTCTTTTAATTGTCCTTTGCTGTGCAAAAGCTTTTTAGTTTGCTGTAGTCCAATTTGTCTATTTTGCTTTTGTTACCTGTGCTTTTGAGGTCTTATTTAAAAAATCCTTGCCAAGCCCAATGTCATAAAGTGTTTTGCTTTATGCTTTCTTCTAGTAGTTTCATAGTTTTTAGCTTTACATTTAAGTCTTTAACCCATTTCAAGTTGATTTTATATGGTAAGATGTAGGGGTCTAGTCCCATTCTTCTGCGTGTGAATATTACATTTTCCAGCACCATTTATTGAAGAGATTGTCTTTGTCCTAATGTGTGTTCTTGGCACCTTTATCATAAATCATTTGGCTATAGGTGTGTCAATTTTTTTCTGGGCAGTTTATTTTGTTTCATTGGTCCATATGTTTTTTTTTTTATGCCAATGCCATGATGTTTTGATTGCTATAACTTTGTAGTATGTTTTGAAGTCAGATAGTGTGTTGTGTTCTTTTTGTTCAGGATTGCTTTGACTCTTCCAGGTCTTTTGTGGTTTCATATGAATTTTAGGATTGTTTTTTCTATTTCTATGAAGATTGTCGTTGGTATTTTGATAGGGATCACATTAAATCTGTAGATTAGTTTGAGTGCTGTGGCTATTTTAACAATATTCATTCTTCCAGTTCGTGAACATGGGATATCTTTTCATTTATTTGTGTCTGCTTCCATTTCTTTCAACATTGTTTTATAGTTTTCAGTGTAGTGATCCTTCCCTTCCTTGGTTAAGTTTATTCCTAGTTATCTTTTTATTTGGTAGCTATCGTAAATGGAATTATTTTCTTGATTTTTTTTTTAAGATAGTTCACTATTAGGACATAGAAATGCTACTGATTTTTTGTATGTTGATTTTATATTCTGCAATTTTGCTGAACAAATAATATTTTAGTATAAGTATATCCCAAATATGGACATACTTACACTGAAAAATTATTCATGGTTTTTCTGAAACTCAGATTTAACCAGATGTCTGGTAGTTTTATTTGCTAAATCTGGCAACCTTAGTTCCTGGTACTTAGTAGAGTACGTAGGACGTCATAGAAGCTTGATAAATGTTTGAATGAATGAAAGAGTGAATAAATGAAAGAGCTCATCTCTCTCTCATGAACCATTTTGCAAGGCAGATATTATTATTTTACAGATATGATGTTCAAATAATCTAATAAACTGTCCATGAGCTCAGAGCCAGTTAGTACAGGGTGGGGATAAGAGTCAAATTTTGAAACTACTCTTTTTGGCTTTCAGTAACCTTTCTGTTCTTTTCACTACATCATGCTGCCTCTCCTTGTTAAAAGATGTTTCCTCCTGTAGCAGTTAGATTTTGTAGTTGTATCAACAGAAAACTGAACTCTCCTGAGTTTAAGCAGAAAGAGAGTTTATTAAAGGATTTTTAGGAGCTCAGAATCCCTGGGAGGACAGAAAAACAGACCAGAGGCTGAGTAGCCAGGATCTCTGCCCCCAGCACGTTGTAGAACTGATCCACCAAAGGGAATATTGACGTTGCCAGTGCTGGGCACAGATACTGAAGGCTGTACCGTTGACATCACTGGTGTGGACCACTGGATCACACAGCCAAGCCCCTGGCCTGAGGCCTTCCAGATAGAGCGGCTTCTTTCCTTGCCAGTGCACAGTTTCATGCTGTCTGCTTGGGAGAGCTGAAGGCACATGTCTTCATCTCAGCTGCAAGTTAGTATGGGAAAGTGAACCTTTGGCTTCTAAAGTAGAAACTCTTTAACTCCCTCTGAATTCTTAAGGGGAATTCTTCAAACACAGGAAGTCTTAAAAGGTATTGGGTAGCCTAAAAGATATGTGTGCACACAGAACCTCTTTTGAAATTTGGTATCATAGTGGCTTCTAACTTTTTAAAACATATATTAACTTTCCACCTTGTTTGAAAACCAGGATTGTGTTTGCTTTAATTTTTTAATGTACCTGCACATTACTGAGCCTGTACCCACAGGAGGCATTCAATTCATGAGTGAATAAAAGCTCCTTTTCTCTGTGTGGTGGATTTTACTGGTGACTCTAATTCTGTCATGTATATTTTAAAAATGTCCAATTATGAACATTTAAAAATAGTTAACATTGCCAAAACTTACTAAGTAACTGGGAGAAAAACTATAGGTCTGAAATCCCTTTTCTATAATCCTAAAACTCAAAAGTCTCTGAATGTTGAAGGATTTTTTTTCCTCTGATACCTCATTTGGCAGATTTACCTGACCTGAAATGACATGAGGCTATTTATAGTCTTTATTATCCAATTTAATTGAATATTCATATGTTTCCTGGCAGAAATATTAATGCATTTGATTACATAGCTGTTGCCCTGATCTCACTGGGGATATTAGTATACGACCTCTGTTATCTTTATAAAATCTGGAAAAATTCTGATGATTAAGACTCATCAGTCCCCAAGGATTTTTTGAAGTGGGTATGTGTGTCTGTGTACACACTTGCATAATATGTACATAGAAAGTTCTGGAAGGGTACCTTCAAAACTGTCCACAGTGATTATCCCCAAGAGAAAGGATTCAGTGGGGAAACAGTGAGAAATAAATTTATGCTTTATATTCTTCAGCATTTCTAATAATTATTATCATAAAATAATTACCTTTCTGATGAAAGAGAATTGAATGAAAACTTTTAATGTATTTAGAAAAGTAATGGTAATATTAATTTTAAAAGATGGTTAGTTAAGTAGGCTGCACCTTTATATATTGGTTCAACATACTGACTGCTGACAAAGGCCCCCCAAAAGTTACACACTCCACAGGCAGCCTCCTGCCTTTTGGACAATGTGTGCACGCTCTAGTGGCAGAGAATTTGCATCAGCAAAAACACTAATTTTGCTAAATAAAAAAAAAAAAAAAAAGGAAAGGCACACAGAAATGTGATGAGTAAATGAAACAACTGTTATTAGTGATGGGTTTGGCATGTTTTACGAAGTCCGAACGATTACTCATCCACTGTACGTTTGCAGAAGTTCTTTAGCAAAAGCCAGATGCATACGTAGTAGTAGCAGGGGTTAGTAGGTGGATGGGAGGATTAGACCCAGTGAGTTTTTGGAGCATTGGTTTGTAGCTGTTTTTTTGGCTTGTCAACAGGCTACTTTTCTGAGTCAGCCTATAGGATGGCTTTCCAGGGTAAGTCTGATTTTGCTTTTCTGGGTTTCAAATATAGTGGTAAGGGAGAACTGACTAGTTGCCTTTTGCATTGGATTCTGTAAATCAGTAGTGCCTGCATTTCTTCTATGAGAAAGACATTCATCATATTCCAGCATATTCTGGCATTTCTGCTACTGATTTTTATAGCTTTGCTTCACCTCCCCCTAATTTTTCAAGTCGAATGCCTGAGTGCTGAAAGGATTGGCAAGGGGAATTGCAAAGGTCGTATGTAAGTTCTGCGGCTGGAGTGTGGAGAGCAATATGATCGAGCTGTAGCCCTCATGACCCTTTCTTTTAAAGAGGAGGTTTCCAACAAATTAGTGTAGCACTCTTTATGTGCTTGTTTATGACCTTAAAAATGGTGCAGATTTTGCTGAGTGGCCATTGCTAATGCTTTATGACATGTAATAATGGTTTCAACCTGCACTTTTTTTTGTACTGAAACAATGTCACGCATCAGTCAATGTGAAGTTCGTTTTTTTTTTTTTTCTTTTAAAGGGACTTGGGAAGACATTTGACTTTAGAATAAGTCCCTGGATTCTGACTCCAGAATGTTGGTTCTTAAGGTCAGGACAAAAGTAAAGATTCACCAAGCTCTTACAAATGAGCTTTGTAGTAATCGCTGATGAAATGATAAAAACACTGCTTTTCCCACTGGATGTTAAATGCCCCTTTTCATTAGCTATAGTACGAGGAACAAAATCATGTGATTTTTTTTTTTATTTTTTTAAAGTTTAACCATAATCACTTTTTAAAGGCAGTTTTCATTTTGTGGCTACTTTTTTTCTTCCGGTGTCTAGCACAGTGCAGGACTTTATCTTCTTGTATCTTGTAGCATGCTCTGATGAGTAACGGGGTTCTGAGTAGCGCTCTCAAGGGAAGAGCCCAGTGGCGTCCTGTCAGCCATGGGCTGGATGTGCTGGCACCCTCCTCTCTCCGGCCCATCGAGGTCACGTCTGTGGTCGACTGCTTCTCTGAGTGGCAGTGACATCTATGTGGAGGCTTGGAAGGGAACCTGCCTCCAGATTTTCATTCATTAATGTTCAGCACCCATGGAAGAGAACATTGACCTGCTGTAAATGCAGTCCTACTTCAGGAAAGACTGATATATGAAAAAGAATGAGGGGATTTCAGTTGATTTTTTTTTTTTAAATGAAAACATTCACATTAGGACTTTGTAGAATAAAAGCATCTATGTCCTAGTGCTCTGGATCTCACATAGAAATGCTTGCAACCCCCACCGTCTGAAGTCCTATGCTCAGGGCTGTGTGAAGTTGGAGGTTAATGTGGCCTGTCTTTCTGGGACCTAAGTCGTTTTTGAATATATGGGATAGAAGTGCAAAAGTGTCCTAATTCCACTGATCAGTAACTTAGGAACTTTTTTATGCTGATGTAAGCAAGGGTATGTTAGGGAGTGGAATGTGAGATGAAATATGAAGCTGTAGAGAGATGTCTCCCTGGCTGAGGTTGAGTGCAGACCGTGCTCCTAGACCTTGCTTTGGGTCCTCCTTGCCAGGGTGGTCCTCTGTTTTCTGCCGTGAGATGTGCTTTGGTTGAAAAGTGATGGAGCTCACGTTCACCCCTTCTGAAACACAGCCATTCCAGCAGTGCTTCTGTGGCTACGACCAGGTGAGCCACTGTGCAGTTTGAGAAAACTTACTGCCCAGGGTGAGCTGGAACAGGTAATCCATCACGTCATGCACATGTAGAGGTGCTTTGAAAGGGAAACGAATCTCGGAGGGCTTGTCTACTGCCAGGAGATTGTTAGAATTAAGACAGTTGTTTCTTTCAATGCGAGAAAGGGAAGAGAGAAATGTGGAGAGGGCACCCGGATGTCACCCTGCAACCTTTTCCAATGTCCCCTCCTCTTTCTTGAGCCTCCATAATGACTTACCATGCAGCTTTTTTCTTTTTAAAGAAAAGGAAATTAATTATCAGTGATTTCAAAGCAGATTATGGCGTGTATGGATCATACTGCCTCTTTTGATTTCATCCTGTTTCTTCATTTCCCGGTGTCTCTCGACAGCTCATCGAAAGGTGAGAGGGAATGCAACCCCAAACTGCTTTTCACTCCTAGTTGTGTGTTTCTAGTTAAGAAATTTAATTACGCAGATAGAATGACAGATGTACGTTACCTTTTGTAGGAGAGAAAAAACTCAAGACTGGGCTTAAATATATATATAATCTTCTCTGTAATTTACAAAACTCTTAAATCTATACTCACATACAAAAAAAATCAAATCTTAAAATAACTTTTCTGGAAGAAAAAAGGCAAAAATAATAGTCAATCTTCCTGGCACTTAATGTATATATTTACTACTTGAAAAACTCAAACACAGCTTGTTTCATGTAGTTGATTTTGGTGGCACAATATTTGAAAAGGTGATAGATAAAAGGGCAGAGTGCAATTCTCAAAGCTGTAGTTTGCAGGAGACTAATTATGCAAGTCCATTGTCTTTTCTGAATGTGCTATTTATATAATTTATATTTTTAACAAATCTTAGAACTAGAATGAAAATAGTAATTAATCTTAAGGATAAGAAACGTTGCAGCTATGGAAAATTTGGAAACTTTCAGATGTCCTCTTGGTGGTTAAGCATATTCTATTGAATATTCTAATTTGTATGTCACAGAGCAAAGTGCTGAGCAGACAGCATGTGCTATCTTAAATTCATGTTAATTAATTAATGTTAAATGATTGAGTCAATTTAGTAATACTTCTTTTGAATCAGAAAAATAAGCATATTTAATTTAGAAGTGGCAGGTCAATTTTAAAGCCAAGTTAAGATAAGTAGGTCAAGTGAAGTAGTGCACATAGCAGGGATTTTGTTATAGGTACAAAGAAAGACTGAATGGAAAAGTATCAAAATGTTTATATACTAAGATGGTGAGTGATTTTTATTTTTTATACATTTTTGTTTGCCTTTAATTTTCCACAGTGAGGAAGTACATTATTTGGAGCATAGTACTTCCATAAGGCATATGAAGTTTTACGTAACTCTTTGTTGAATCTTAAGTTAATAAATTCATTATAAATATGATATATGTCAGATACAATGTGAGTGGTATCTCCTGTGGTTGGGCAGCAGTCACTTTGAGTGGAACTTACATTCTGGCGAAATCAATTTTTCAAATAATATATTATGATTATATAGAATCCCAGTATAGTCAGTTCTGCTAAAACACAACATATGTGTTTCTAAAATATCATCAGGCTCTTATTGCAAAATCATGGAGTGGATGCCACAGGGTGTATAGGAAAAATGGGATTAAGAACACAATACTCAAAAACTTCACCGGTGACACCTTAACAAAGATCAGATAGGCAGCTAATAAACATGGTAGACAGTTTTACACTTGTTAAATGGTTAAGCGGTACATCAATACAGCAGTAAACTTGCTATTTTTCCTTGAATGAGACCTGGAGTTTAATTGTGGAAGTGGCCTTAGAAGAGTTGCAGCTCGCGAGTTATTATGAAGCGGTGGAAGGAAGTTTATCTAAATCGCACCTAAAGATGTGGCACCAGATGTGGATGGTGTGGTGCATAACATACACGGTACACTGAAGTAGTTGGTGGATGTTCAAAGTGTGTGCTTGATACAGCTGCATGTCGTTTTCCGTGATTACCTAGTGTTTCTTGTGGGCAAAATCATGCATAAGCAAACCAAAATTTATTGGGGTTGTGCTCTAATTGTTCCCTAAAGTATCAGTCAAGTTGGAACAAGTTTGCATGTTCAAAACAAGCATTATGGCAGCACTGACTGTATATGAGACAGATGGAATAAAGCTGCACTGGTTCTAGGTATGTCAGAAACCTGGGATGAAACCCAGACTCCCCATCACCACCCGAGGGGTTCCATGGAGCATCACTGTATGGTGTGAGCTTGATTGTCCTTTGGTGTGTGACCTGGAATGAATACAGAATGATATTTTTCTTGTGGAGACATGCAGTCCTACCTGTGTATTCCTCCCTGGCTGGAGGCATGCCAAGTGCCTTGGAGTTCACAGCTTCAGTTCCACTGCCAGATGGGCTGTCCAGTAAAGCAAATGGCCTTGAACTTAAAACCCTATAGAATACCTCACTCCAGGTCCTTGCCAGGGAGTCTAACCTTGAACACAGTGCTCCTCAGTACTTATCAAATGCTGCTTCAAAAAAACAATATTTATGGATTGCAGCATGAAGGACAGAGGTTCATTCATTTCTCTGGATACTCTAAAACAATGAGGGAGGAACCGTATGTCATTTGAAAAGTCATTTTCCAAGGTGTCAGTGTTTAAGGGAGGTGTGAGAATTTTACGTTTACTAAAAGGGGTCATTGGTTATAAAGCAGTTAAAGGAAATCTCCTGTAAAATATAGACCTGAAATAATCCAGACCAGCAGAAATATCTATTCTGAGATTTTGATATATCTGAGAATTTGATGTATCTGAGAATTACTTTGACTAAATTATACTTAGTATTATGCCTCAGCCGCCACTGAAGATCATTATAAGATAGAGCCTTATGAATCTTGATTGTGTGGGGTGCCCATCTTGTGGGTGTTACGATGTCCTCTTTATGAATCCTCTTGGGAAAAATGTCTCTCTGGTTTCAATACCACAAATGACTGTACTTCTACACAACTTTGGGTTTTCATTTTATGGACATAGTTAGTCATGTAACTGATCATGTTTTCTTCCTCTTTATGGCCACAGACGTGTTTTCTTTGACCCACACATTTTTTTAACCGAAAGAAAACGATTCGCCAACATTGGAATGAGAATATTCACACAACTGTGTTTGAATTACCAGCATCTATTGAAAAATCAGATCTGGCAACGTTGGACTCTCATGTCTCTATGGCAACCATGGGATCCAATGAAGAAGTATTGTCATTTTCCTTAAAATAAAACAGGCACCCTTCAGTTTGTTTTAGTTTTTTATTTTACCTGCCTGGACCTCGTAGATGTTTAACTCTAAGCTCTCTGGCTTAGAAAGCAATTTGTGACCCACCTCTAGAAAACGTACAGACCTTTATTTGCATTTGTGTACTAATCTTATCCCTGAGGTCATTTTATTTTATTTTTTTTCTTGAATTCTCTTTCCCTCATCCACTTACATCGATTTTCTGTTGTTTCATCTTGGGAGGTTGTGTGCTTTTGCATAAGCTTCCTTAAGTCCTTTTGAGAAGACACAAGATATAAATAAATAAATAAAAATAGAAGAATGACTCCCCCCACCCCTGATCATTTTATTTTTAATTTTGCCTGGTAAGTTTAAAGTGATTTCAGCTTTTTCCTCTGACCTGTTTTAGTAATCTACTTGATTCTGGTACCATTCAGAGCCCTGCCATTCTTTGTTTTCCTTTTTTTCTTTCCTTTCTTCTTTGCTCCTTTCCTTCCTTTCTTTCCTCTCACAGACTCTGAGAAAACATGAGGCATTCAGCACACACGGTTGTTTTTTACCTAAGGTTGGTTGACTTTCTATGATCTTGCATTCAGAACTGAAGAGCTAAGTCAGAAGAATTGTTCATTTAGCTCTAAGAGGAAGGATTAGGATACCACGAACCTCCTTGAAGGGTATCTACTGACTGTGAAGACCATGAGAAGTCATCCTCCAGTGCCGTGTATGTGGGCACTGCTGCGGCTCCTGGGAAACGTGTCGGGGAAGACAGTCGCTGCTGCCGGCCTGGAGACCTGCTGTTCTGAATCTTGCCGTTAGGTGTATTTACTGTAGCCTGAGCAGTGTTGAGAACAACTCTGGGTTGATCAACATGTGGAATCGTTCCTTTTCACTTACGGTTCAGGATTTCCGTATTCCCTTGAGAAATCCAAGGAGCCAACATTCATCCTTGGAAGGGTTTGTGGATAGTTTACCACATCCCTCCCTCTCTTTCCATAGTCCCCATGAGACTGCAGCTGAGTGCCACTTGCCCTGTGCCCCTCCATTTCCTCAGGATGTCACCCATTGTTATTTAATACCATGTTGGTCTACCACCCCAGCTGATCTTGCTGTGACGCACACCCCACTCTTTTTTTTTTTTTTTTGAGACAGAATCTGGCTCTGTTGCCCTGGCTAGAGTGCTGTGGTGTCAGCCTAGCTCACAGCAACCTCAAACTCCTGGGCTCAAGCGATCCTCCTGCCTCAGCCTCCCAAGTAGGTGGGACTATAGGCATGCGCCACCATGTCCGGCTAATTTTTTCTGTATATATATTTTTAGTTGTCCAGATAATTTCTTTCTATTTTTAGTAGAGACAGGATCTCGCTCTTGCTCAGATTGGTTTCGAACTCCTGACCTTGAGTGATCCACCCACCTCGGCCTCCCAGAGTGCTAGGATTACAGGCGTGAGCCACCGCGCCCGGCCCATACCCCACTCTTTGGCAGTCACTGGGTTGGATTCTCTTTAATGTCCCTATTCTCAGGGTCGTAAGCTTCCTCAGCAGGAGTGTCATGGATATGTGTGCAGGTACAAAGAACACTGGGTCCATTCAATCAACAGATATTTGTTGGCACCTACTCTGTGCCAAGAACTGTTCCGGGGCTGAGGATAGAGCAATAAATAAAATAGGGCAAAGATAATGTATCCCACTAGAGTTTGTATTCTAGCGGGAAGTGGTTTAAGTACTGTGAAACAAAATAAAGCCAGGGGGGCTTCCTCTCTAATTGGAGGCTGATAGGTTGGACTTTGCTGCTGAGGTTCCTTTTGAGAGAGATCTGAATTCATAGAGGAAAGAGCCATGCCACTGTCTGGGGAAGATCATGGTGGGCCAAGGAGTGGCAAAAGAATAAAATTGCTGAGGAAAGAATGCATGGGATTTGGCATTACACAAAGCTTTTATTTCAAGTGCTGCCTCTCCTGGTGGTGTGAACTGGGACCAGTTACTAATGCTTTCTGGCCCGTGTCTGGGAACTCATCTCTAAAACGCCAAGATTCTGCATGGGAGAGCGACAGTGCCTTTCTTACTAGTTTCTACCCAGTGCCAAGTCCTTGGCTCTTGGGAATCGTTTGGTAAATATGTGTGCCGTTAACAGATGCACAGAGCAGTGGTTTAAAAAGAATATAATGCATCTCAAAAGCAGATCTGGCTGAGCACGGTGGCTCGCTCATACCTGTAATCAGAGCACTTTGGGAGGCCGAGGTGAGTGGATCGCTTGAGCCCACAAATTCCAGACCAGCATGGTGACAGGTGCCTGGAGTCCTAGCTACTCTGGCTGCTGAGGCAGGAGGATTGAGCCTGCAAGGTTGAGGTTGCAGTGAGCTGTGATCGCACCATTATACTCCAGCCTGGGTGACAGAGGAGGACCCTGTCTCTAAAAAACAAAACAAAACAACAGCAACAACAACAACAAAAGCAGGGTCTTAGCTAAGTGCGTATCACAGTCCCAGAGATTAATGACAAGGAAAATGGCTAGTTCTGAAGCATGTGTACAAGGAATTTCTCTTTAATGACGATTCCATGTTTGCTACACTTAGCAAGATACATCTACAAATCAAATTGGGGACTATTATGACCCTGGAAAGGGACCTGGGATTTTTTTGACTATTTGCCTTTAATGACATTAGCATGACTGATTGGGAGGCAATACTCTAAATTTGACTAAATATTGGTCACCTTCCAGAGTGACAATGGGAACCAGACTGAGAGCAGGGATTGTGCCTTAGTTGTATCTGTTGTTCATTGGTACATCCCAGCTTCTAGCATAGTGAGTGTGAGCTTATAGTAAGAGCTCAATAAATATTTGGTAAAGAGTGAATGAAATCAAAGCAAACACACATTTTCAAACTCTTTCATAAGACAGTGTTGAAGTCACACTGGAAGGGTATTACACATTCTGTCTGTTTCCTTCCCACGAAGAGCACACTGGAGCTAGAGGTGATTAAAAAGACTAAAATGATGTTAAGGCTACGCCTAGTGGTAATGTCTTATTTGCTTTTCCTTATTTAGTTATCTTCATTTACAGATGGGGAAATCGAGATCAGAGTTGGTAAGTGGCAGAGCCAGGTAGTTGTGTTCGTAACTCTAAGAGTATGTTACTTACAGAGAAGAATAACTAGCAGGTACAGAAACAGAAGTATGAATTCACTTAGGCTAAATGGACTCTGTTGGTAGTGTTAGTGACCTCACTTTTCTGGTAAAAATCATTTTTTTCATGTGTAACAGGTGTCAGATGGAGAAAGGTCTACTTCATAGCTCACATTTCTCTGGTTTTCTTACGGACTCCTCAGAGACACTGCGTTAGTTCAATTTCTTGAGATGTTGTATCAGGTTTTATGAAAGCCATTGGGGAATCCCTTCCTAACACGGATCTTTGTTTTGATTCAGATAAGACATGGGAATTTTATAACTGCCCTATTCCCGTTTCCACATGCTTCACAGCCTAAGAACTCCCCGTCACGTCCTCGTTTAACGACGTGCCAACCATGTCATCCTCTCGTCAACCTCGCCTCCTCCCTTCTGTCTCTGTCTCTGTGGACAGATTCTCCTTCTCGTTCTAAAACAATTGGCTTTTCTACTGCTTGTTTTCACCGTGGAGAGAATGAACTCATGTACTACTATGCTTTCTCAGGAGAACACGTTTGAAGCGAGAAGGTGGCTTGGCGAATTTGAAACAGTCTGTTGGGTTCAGAGAGGATCGTTGGAATCCCTACGTTTTCCTTTCATTTGTGTGCTTTAAAGTGAAGGGAACGTCGTGATTTTTGTAGATGGTGTCAGCATAGATGGCAGAGATAAGCAGATATTCTGGCTAGCTTTTTGGGGAAAATGAAAATGGTTGTGTTTCTCATGACTTTATTTTTCCAGAGCTGACTCTACGGTAATATCACTCTGGCAAATATTGGCTGGCTGTGGAACATTTTAAAGAGCAAGGGTTTTGTGAATGTTCTGTCTATTACCATGGCTGAGGAATCAAAACAAAGTATTCTCCACACATTTCCTCGAGCACTCATGGAAGGATTCCAGTATATTACTTTTATGTCAGCTCCTAGACCACATGAAGAATTTAAAATAAACCGTTACTGAAAACGCAATGATTAAGAAGAATTGAGTAGAATATTTTATACTATTTTTCCCTTTCTGTGTAGTAACCGTGCGTTCTCAGAGGGGTGACAAAGACGAACTGAGTGCGAAAGGGCTTTGCAAAAGTTTATGTTTTCAAGTGCTTGTTCTGGACCCAATGACAGTGACAATCATGTGACGTCCATTTAGCTCGAGAGATCTCTATTCTCACATGAGGAAAGAGCAGACACTGATAATATTTGACAACAAACCCACCACAGACATCCCAAGATTGTCATAATTTCTATTTTTTCCCCTTCTCAAGAGTATGCTTCTCAAATTTTTGTGTGATTGATGAGAATAAATAATATGGTGTGAGTTTACAAGGAGGGTATGTTGAGAGTTGGCTTTTTGCATTGGGATTTTATTTGGGCAGAGGTCTTTCTACAGTATCTTGTGTGTCTATGAATGCAGTAGGATGGTGCAGACGTAATTCAAGGAGTTCGGTTATGGTGCTGTTTTGGAGGAGTTCCTTTTGTGAGGCCATGTTAGCATCAGGTCCTGGTGACCATGGTGGTGGTGTTGGTGACGACAGTAGTGATGTTAATGTTAATAGCAGTGGCTACAATGTATTCAGTGCTCGGGCTTTAGGTTCGGTGCCAAGTGCATGCCAGGCATTATTCCATGAGGTATCTCGCAGTAGCCTGTGATGTTGGGACTGTTCTCATCTCAGTTTTGCAGATGAGGAAACTGAAGGTTAGAGGGGTTGAATAATTTCCCCGCAGGTGCATGCAGAGCTAATGCAAAAGGAAAGGAGCTTGGCTTTGAGCCCAGTTCTTTCTGATGCCTCAGAGCCTGGGCTCTGACACCTCATTCTCACCATATCCTTTCTAGAAGTAGGAAACTCTTGCCTGGACTATTTCAGTGCCTGTTGCCTTTTTCTTCCTCTTTTCTCTTTAGATCTTTCCCCTGACACCAGCTTCCTGTACCATGTACCTCTCCGTTGAGGGTCCACCTTCCCTGCTTCGTTGCCTGGCTTTTACCTCTCAGTCTTCAGAATTGCGCTAACCTGGGTTTTCTGCTTTGAATTCTCACAATTCTCTGTTCCTATTTTAATCAAAACCCCAGGCAGCTTTTAGTCAACTACTTAAACATTCCCAGGATTCCGAACCTGAGGTCCACGCATTCAGTTGAGTTTTGTGTGTCTGTACCTGTGTGAATTTCCTCCAAAAGGTCTGTAGTTTTCATGCAAGTCTTAGCAAAATATGAGATCAAAAAAGTAAGATATTATTGTCTATAGGATTCCCCATCCTCTCGCAAGTAATGAGTTCCTAGAGGAAAGGAGCATCTCTCACTCATGTTTGTTTCTCTGTATGAATATTATGATAGTTTTTGATTGCCTGGGTAAATGAATGTATTTATTAGTAGGACTATGGGATGGTGTAGCTTGTGGGTTAAGAATATGGGATTTGGATTCAGATGGTGCCTTGGGTTGAATTCCTTCTTTCCAAACCCTTCAGCAAGCCTCATTCTCCTCATTGGCAAAAGGAACATCATAATAGTCTTAAGGGTGGAAGGTCGTTATTAAAGATTAAAATAAGATAACATATGTGAAATGCTTAGCATGGGAACACATAGCATATCTTCCATAATTAGCTGCTATTATTATTATTTAGGAACCTTCGAAAGGGGACAAAGAATGAGTTCTCTTGATTTTCCTAGTGACTATTACAGAGACACTAAAACCTTCAAAACAAAGAGCTTTCATGCCACTGTCAAGTCTTAAAGACTCAGAACCACGGTGCTGTCTTTAGCCATGGTGGCAGGTGCAGGGCAGTCCTCCCTGGGATGTTTTTCTTGGACATTTCCTTTCCCTGCGGCCTTGCCCCTGGAAGAACAGTGGCCCAGGCTCCAAAGATGGACACCAAAATGCCAGCTAATGGAAACTTCGTGATGGAGCACTCTGCCCCTGAGGGTTTGGACATATGGTTTTTGTGTTTAAATCAACAGAAAAAAAGTGCAACTGTAGCCACCTCTCTGCATAATCGTTGAAGTAGCCCTTTTCCTTGCGTGTTCTCGGAGTCCCCGAGTGATGGGCCCGTCGCTTGTCATCCTTTCTGTGCGTCGCAGATGAGTACAGTAGGTCAGATGAAAGGCAGAGGCCGGCCGGGCATCATCACTTATTTACACGGCAGTGATGAATAGTTTTACATAGATCAAGACATACAAGTTATTTATAATAGTCTGGTCACCACGGTCACACTGGCAAGAAGGAGCCTTTAGGAAGGTGCTTTGGTTGGATACTTCTGAACTCTGGCCTGTTAATGTGCACTAAATATAGAAAGGGTAATTCAAAGTCTCTTTACAGAAAATATATTGTGAGCTGGATTTCATTGGCATAAGGGGGAAAATTGTCCACTTACACTTTTCTTTAGTATTCTTTCAAGTGTACACCATTTCTCTTTATCACTGGTAACTGTATGACCTTGACAGACTCACTTACAAATATCCTTTTTTTTTGGTAAATCTTAAAAATGGATAGCACCTTTATTCATAATCACCAGAAACTGGAAACAGCCTGAATATCCTTACACTAGTGAAAGGATAAACAACTGTGGTTCATCTGTATAATGGAATACTAATACTAATTAGTGATAAAAAGGAATAAGTTACTGACACCTGCACTAGGTAGCATGGATGAATCTCAAATGCACTTGCTAAGGGAAAGAAACCAGGCTCAAAAATATATATACTATATGAGTCCATTGATATGCCATTCTGGAAAAGGCAAAACTGTAGGAGCAGAAAACTGATACGTGGTTTCTGGGGATTGGGGTTGGGTGCGGTTTTGACTGCAAAGGTTGGGGTGACAGAACTGTTCTGTATGTTGATTGTGGTGGTGGTCTCATGACTCTGTGCATTTCAAAACTTATAGAACTCTTCGCCAAGAAGGATGAATTTTAATGTGTATGAATAAAAGAATAAAAAGTGGATAATAGCATCTACCCAGTGTGCTCACAGAAAAATGTTGCTTTCAAAAGGCAATATGTGTAATTTAAATCCCCAAAATATTTATCGAGTAGCTGCTATAATGCACTGCTTTATGGGAAATCATAAAGGAAATACTGATCCCTGTGCTCAGCGACGTAACAGTCTCCTTTGGTAAACTTGCACAAACAACTTTAAGGTAATTTTAAGGTTTTATTGATAATTATATCATGGGACATTAGATGAGGAAGAGGCATCTAATTAGGATCAGGGAAGATTGTTAAGAAAGTGAAGCAAGGTTTGTCAAGGAATAGTCTTGAAGAGTGGGTAGATTTTAAAATATTTTTTAGTAAACTTTTTTTTTTTTAAGACATGATCTTGCTCTGTCAACCAGGCTAGAGTTCAGTGGAGTGATCATACCTCACTACAACCTCAAACTCCTGGGCTCAAGATATTCTCCTGCCTCAGCCTCCCAAGTAGCTGGGACTACGGGCATGTGCCACCATGCCTGGCTAATTTTTTTTTTATTTTTTTGTAGAGACAGGATCTTGCTATGTTGACCCAAGCTGGTGTTGAACTCCTGGCCTCAAGCGATCCTCCTGCCTCAGCCTCCCAAAGTGTTAGGATTACAGGTGTGAGCCACCATGCCCAGCCTTAGTGAACTTTTAATTGAAGTATAACATTCCAGCAGAAAAATATGCACATCTTAGGTGCACTGCCTGATGGCTTTTCACCCAGTACCCAATCTGTAAAATTGGGCATCACTAGCAGCCTGTGCCTCCTCTTAGTCGACCCCTCTTCTAAGTGTGATCGCTATCCTGACTTCTCACACCATGGATTAACACAGTCCGGGTTTTATTTAACTTTATACAAATGGAATCATATAGTATGTATTCCAACATCTGGATCCTTTTGCTCAACATTAGGTATGTGAGATTCATCCCTTGTTAGTATGTGGCAATAGTTTATTCTCATAAACTATTCCATTGTGTAATTATTATCACTATTTATTCTACCATTGAAGGGCATTGGTTTGCCTACAGTTTGCACTATTCTGAGCAGTGTTGCTGTGAACATTATTGCTATATGCTTTTTGGTGAACATGCATATACATTTCTGTTCAATACATACTAAGAAGTGGAATTACTGGATTATAAAGCATGCACATGTTCAGCTTTGGTAGATACTGCAAACCATTTTCCAAAAGTCTTTGTATGAATTTACACCCTCAACAACAGCTGCTGAATGTTCCAGTTGCTCTCTTGACCTCATCAACATTTGGTAATGCATCTCTGTTTCATTTTATTGAAGAATGTGTAGGATTATATATATATATGTATATAATATATATATATAATATATAATATATATATATTATATACATATATATATATATATATATATATATATATATATATAAAGGAATGGTTAGTGCATGAAGGGTACTCCAGGCAAGAGAGCAACCCAAGCAAGAGTATACAGCTCGAGTTAAAGAATGAGGAAGTTGTTCATATTGGTTGGAATTGTTACAATAAGTAATACTAGAAAGGTAAGTGGACCCTTGATTGCTAGTCAAAATAAAACATTTAATAAATCCATTTATTGTATGTTGATGAACCATTGATTTTCTTAAAGTAATTGCATGAAAACAGTACAACCATGCTTTAGGAAGAGTTACCCAGTAGCAGATGTAGGATGCATTGGGGGAAATAGGCAGAACAATTTAGCACTCCAGCCCAGAGCTCAACCATGTCGGAATATCTGTGAAGACAGAAGAGATGCAGTTTGGTGGTTGATGGATAAGATGTGATTAGTGAGTGCTCAGTGGAGAGTTGAGGGGAAGGAAAAGTAAGAGGTACTTCTGACCTTGGTGGTACCTTAGCCAGTTATGTCAAAATGCACTGTTAATTTCCTTACTGCCTTGAATGAGCAACTTTTACTTAACACTTGCTGTCTCCATTTCTTTACTTTCTTTATGCTCCTTATTTCTTAATATTTTTTCATTATTACTAAAACCCATCAGTTTAGTAAAGAACAATAAAATGAATAACCACCATCCATCTTAAAAATAGAAGCTTCTGGATGCTTTGTCTTTGATTGCATTCCTCCTATTTACTTCCCACCGAGTTAACCACCATCCTGAATTTTGTTCTAATCACTGCTTTGCTTTTCATTGTGGTTTTAGCACCTGTGAATACATCTTTAAACTATTCTTTGAACTTTAAATAAATGGGATCATATGGCAGTATTCTATGTGACGTGTCTTTTTTCACTCAACATTTATTTTGGTTTTATCTGTGTAGAGGCATAAAGTTGTAGTTCACTAATGTTCACTGTTGTGTAGAGGTCCATTGTGTCAATATTATTCCTTAATTTATTGATCTATTCCCTCTTAATCTTTAATCCCTTGGCATATTGACACATTGACCCAAATACTATAGCATACATGATAGACTCAGGTACATCCGTGTATTGTGTCTCACAGATTTAAAAGCTGTTTTATAAGCACATTGAAAGGTTTGGTGAATACTCTAATGCTTACAGTGCGTTGGAACGACAGTCGACCCTAGGTATCCTTGGGGGACTGGTTCTGGGACCCTCTTGGATACCAAAATCTGCAGATGCTCAAGTCCCTGCTATCAAATGGCATAGTATTTGTATATAAACTATGCACATCCTCCTGTATTCCTTAAATCATCTCCAGATTAGTTATAATATCTAATACAATGTAAATGCTATGTAAATAGTTGTTATACTATATTGTTTTTTATTTGTGTTATTTTTTACTGTTGTATCGTTTTTCGTTTGTTTTTGCTTTTTTCTGAATATTTTCAGTCCGTGGTTGGCAAAATCCGTGGGTGTGGAACCCGTGGATGTGGAGGGCTGACTGTACTTTGCCTTCTGCATGGGAGAGGTGCTTATTCTTCAGTCGAGTTGCTTAACCTGGGCACTGTTCACATTTGGGGCCAGATACTCTTTCTCATGGGGGCTCTACCGTACACTGTAGGGTGTTTAGCAGCATCCCTGTTTTCTACCTACTAGATGCCAGTAGCACCCAGTTCCGCATTTGTAAAAATCAAAAGTGTCTCCAGACATTGTCAAATGTGCTCTGGGGACAAACTGCCCCTTGTTGAGCATCACTTCTTTAAAGTATTAGGATTCAGTGGGAAGGCATTGAGTTACCATGGCTGGTTGGAGAGAATCATTGCTGTCAGCTTCCTCTTACTATTTCCCTGATGTGCTATCCCAGCCCCAGGTTGGCGACTGTGAACGGTGGTATTTTCTTTTGTCTTTGGGTAGCAGCTCTCTCCGTTGCAAGCGCATTGGCAATTTTACCCCGTGCTGGGGCCCATTTCTCTGTTCTCACGGACTGCAGGTCTACATTCTGCTTGCTTGTGGCTCTCTTTGCCCTCACCTGGAGATAGTCTTTACTTTATAGGTCTGATGAGACAACCATGCTCACTGCATTTATAAATTGCTTCCATTTCCTCCAAGCAGGAAAAATAAAAAAAGGTAAACCACATTTCTTTTTTTGAAATTGTCAGTATTAAAAGCTATAATAAGAAATACATGTTAATGAATCAGTTAAATACCAGTAAGTTATAAAATATACATATTTGAAATATACTTTATAGTATTATTGATTCTTTGATATTAATTCAGGCATAAGAGTTATAGAAAATATACAGAATGCTAAAATGATGGGACCTTTTGACCTTTAAAATGAAAATCTAAAACATTTAAATTAAAATATATCGAGTTAATGCACAGCTCTCCCATAACTTTGTGTATGGATTTTTTTTCAAGTACAACATAAAACTGGTGCATAAATCCCAAAGTACTATAAAGTTGGCTCCATCTAGTGTATGAAAGTATTATATAGCTAGCTAGGGGAAAAAAAATCCATACTAGGAATCTCTTTGGTACTTCATTAAGGAATTAGAAAAAAACCAAACCCAAACAGAAGTAGACTCGTAAGATAAATTTGTGTTCCAGGAGATAACACAGCCAGCAGTGCCCTTCCCAGCATCAGAGGAGAGGTCTTTATGTATTGAAACATCAGCCTCAAGCATGCCTGACATTTTGTTCTAACAGCCTTGCCTTTTATTTCTGGACAGAGGGCTTGTTTACAGGTGGTATCAACAAATGTGGCATGTCACTTCCATTGTGATATTCGCAGTCCTACTTGGCTGGCTCCCCACTTTTCCTGTACAGAATCATATCTGAGAGTCATGCTCATTTTCCACAGTTAGTGAGAGATTAGGGCTAGGTTCACTCACTGTGATTTCAGAACCGTACGTGGTTTTCTTTATCAGACTGAAATTCTTCGGAGCTGTTAGCTTCTCACTACAATAATAGAGTAGGCCACTATTTCTGGGATGTGTTTAATCTTGTTTCCGCTGAAAGATTCTGGCACAGTCTTTATTTCTGTCAATCAGTGTTTCCTAAATTTTAGCTTTTCTCATTCTAACTTCATTACTTTTGTCCCCAGATACTACATGGGGCTTAAAATTTTATTTTATTCCTTTTTTCTTTTTTTTTAATCAAGCATAGACATCAGTGGCTAAAATTTTGAACACATGTTTTAAAGGAAATGTTATAAAACTTGGAAGCCACAAGTGGAAGTACATGTCAAATAAAAATAATGAAACTGGAAGAAAATTGTTAAGAGCCTTGCTAGGTATATTGTTTGGAATGGCCCCAGTCCGAGGTCTGAGCTTCATTGTTAACAAAGGGCAAGTGTTGAGAAGATTGAAGACATATTAGCATCAAACAGAGACTTTCCTCTCAGATGAAAGAAATTCGAAAGGGCCTTTCTGTGTGATTCCATGGTTATTTAATGTGGAGTCTAGATGTCTTGATTTGAGATCATCTTGCATTCCACACTTTGGGAAACTTTGCTTAAGATTTACCATGTTTGCCAAAGGATGTCTATCATTCGCCCCCAGATTTCCAAAGACTTTGTTACCCCTAGAAAGCCTTGTTGAATAATTCTTTTCTTTTTTGGGAACTTCCTTACTTCTTCTCCCATTAACAAGTATAAATTGTGCTGATACATTGGGTTACTTTTTTTTTTTTCTTCCTTGTAATTTCACATCTTCTTAATCTCTTTTCCAACGAGATTAAGTTCTTCGAGGACAAACATTGTTTCAGTTTTGTATTTCTTTCTAGAAAATGCCATTAATTTAACTCATGCTTGGTATAAATATTCAGGGAAGTCTGCTTCACCCTCCATTTGTTTTTTTAAGTCAGATCATGGTCAGAGGTGGCCAGAGAAAGCACCATGATCAATCGGTTAATGATTTAACCCATTGATGAATAGTTACCGAGTGCCTTCGCTGCATCTGGAGTTGTACGTGGTGATGGAGAGAGGTAGTGAACTCAGCGGACATGGTTCATTGACCTGTGGAATTCAGAGTCTAGCGTGGGGTGTGGGGCACAGACGAGTGAAGAGGCAACTCCAGCGCAGGGTTCTAATTTTAGAATCATTAACAGTTTGCTTTAGTGATCACTGGCTAGCTTGCATAAACGTGGAGCAGACAGCCACAGGGAGGAGAGCATGGGCCCTGGAGTTTCAAACGCCAGATCTGTGCTCATTAACGTCTCAACCTTGGCAGGTTACTCAGCTCGCTGCCTGTCCCTCAATTTCTTTATTGAAATGAAAAGATTTATTTGATAATACACACGAGGTCTGATATGCAAATATAAGGTACAGTTGTCAGTGTGACAATATGATGAAGAATTCTCCGCGTCTCTTCTCTCCTCCCTCCTTTTTCTTTAAATGAGGCAGAGACATGATCTCATTTGTTTTCTCGAATTTGAAATTTCTAAATTTCCTGCCCTGCACGCTACGGAATGAAAATGCATTGATTCTTGATCCAATGTTAGCAACCAAACGTCCTTGTTAATGGGAATATCATTGTGGATAGCAATTAAGGATTGCAAATCCATGTAATTTTTAAGTTGTTTGTTTAAAGTAATAAATGATTTGAACATTCAGAATTACCCCAAAACATTTCTTTCTTAAGAATTGTGATATATGTCCGGATGTATCTCAAGCCTACTGAACAGTGCCTGGGACATAGTAGTGGTTCAATAAATATTTATTGACTGAATGAGTGAGTTTTAATAAGAATATTTTGATTCTTCTATCTTTTTTTATGATCCTTTAAAAATGAACCAATATTGTTTGATATTAGGAGCCAGATAAGCTTGAATTTGGAGGCTTACTATTCTCTATATTATCAGCCTTGCCTATAATATCTGGCAGGTAATTAATACTTAGTAAATTTTTAAGGGGGAATTAGGTAGCTTTGTTAGGCATTTTTGTTTTTTGAAGACATTGACTTTATTTTTTTAAGTGAAAATTTAAGTTTTCTTCATGGTAATCCTACTTGAAATTATATAGACTATTAATTTAAAATACTGGTTATCTTAACATTTTAATATCAACATAAATATACACTTTTTTATAGGAAAGACTCCCTAGAGTGTGAATTAGATGCAGAGAGCTAATGTGTATTGAGTTTATTATGATTGATTGGAGTTTATTATGATTAATCAACAGACAGGAAGGATTTTTGTGCAAATATTATTTTTCTCATTTTAAACCTTGTTTGCTCAGCATAAATGAAACAGGATGTCATTAGTGTGAGAATGAGTATTTGAGATGCTTTGAAAGTTTGGGAAATTTGACAATTAACACAAATTTAACATAAAGTAATATATTGGGCACAAAGAGGTTGGATTTCTTATAGTTTTGCTCATTTAAATACATGATTTCCTGCTTGACTCCTGGTTATGTTTACGTAGTGAAAATATAAATTAAAGGCATAATTGACACCCTAAATCAGAGCAGAAGGTTCCCTGGGCTGGAATTTGGTTTGTAGCTAAGACAACCATTGAAAAGTCATAGTTGTCTACCATCAGAAGTTACAGATAACCATCAACATTTAGTATTTAGTTATTCATTATGAATATATTATTCACAAATTTATCTGGATCTTTCCCAAACTTACATGTGCTTTGAATCTGTATGCCCTCTTTGACACCAAGTTTTAAAAATATCTTAACTATTGTCTCCAATTAATAACTTTTATTTGCCCTAGAACTCGAAGTTCTTTGAGACTCTAAGGGCTGATTTTTCATTACCTAACAGTATTCTGGAATAGAACTGGTTGTTCCTTGCGTAACATTGATTGAGTGCTATTTTTCACACGCCATACTAAGTACTTTTCATACCTCACTTCGTTTAATCATCACATTAGTCTATGAAATAGATGCTATTAATACCCCCATTTTATAGATGCAGATCTCAATACTCAGAAGTTAAATGACTTACCCAGGGTAAAGCTAGGATATGAACAGATTGTGTGTGTGTGTGTGTGTGTGTGTGTGTGTGTGTGTGTGTGTATCTATCTGCATTCAATCGCCACACTGTGCTGTCTACAGTTGGAAAAATGGTGCTAAGCTTATATCTGTAGGAGTGCCATATCAGTTATTCATGCATTTGCAAAATAGAGGATTTCTTAGAGGTTTGTTGTCCACAGGTTGAAACCATTGTCCTGGATCCTTACTGCACCTTGTACAAATTGGAGGTTTTGTACTTCAGTGACGTCCATACCACCTTCTACAATGGCATCATTGTCTACAAGAAACAGTCTCTGTCTTCAGCTCACTCTTTGGAGGAGTACAAATATTTAATTTACATGAATAGACTAGAAAATGTAGCTGCCAAAGTATCCCTTTCTTCAATTCAGTCCTTTTTTTCTAGCTCCTCCTTGGACCATACAGGATTTAGGTGGTTCTCTGAACTGCTAATGTCCTGGTATCTCATTCTGAGATGGTAGCAAGGGAGGGGTGGATCTATCTTCCACAGCAGCTACACCTTAGCTAAGGTGTTCTATGGAGGTCACTTCTAAAAGCTGTATTTTATGTTGCTTTAAAATCTTGTGGTATCTTGACTCCTGCTTGGAAGAAGAAAGAAATTGATACAGATGAAGATGATGGTGATATACTCTTCTGTTTCAATTGGCAACGCCCTTGAAAGATAGACAGAGACATCCATATTCTTATTTGCTCTTCAATCTTTCATTATTAAAAAAAGTTACTAATGTCAGAATCCTGGGTTTTGGCACCAAAGATGTCAGGTGGGAGTCTCCCCTTGGTTCTTGGCATGCTTTTGCCCGAAGAATGACCAGACACACCCAAGTGTCAAGTCCAGACTGTTATCTAGTCCTCTGACTCCTTTCTTGGAAAAATCACCAGCAAGGCCAATATGATGGAGTAACCTTAGGCAGGGAGCAGTTTCATAAGAGCAACTCTTTATTGTAGAATAAAATGGGTCTATCTCCACGAGTACAGAGAGATAGACCAACTCATTAACTGACTGACCCACTCATTTCCTTACTTCTCAGATTGTTTCCTTCTATTAGCCCAGTCTGGAGGAGAGCTCTTGGGAGATGTAGGATGTTATCAAATGATCAACAGGTATCCTCAAAATTCCATCTACCTATAAGAGCCCCCTCTAAGAAAACCCACTTGGGGAGGGGGCTGGTGAATTGCAATGCAGATCCAAGCTAAAGGCATATTAATTACTCTTAGGTTACTCTAGGTCACTTTCTAAATCTTATTATGCCTGGGCTGGGGAATTCCTAGATTGATAAAGCATTCCCTCCTTCCCCAGGCGTAGCAGGTGCTTGGGATGGATTAGGGTGGGACAACACCAAAATGGAGTGCCTGCCCTTATCCTTCCTCCCAGGTGGAGCAACTGCTTGAAACAGCACCAAAATAAGGAACCCTGGTCCTATCTGCCTAACACTAACAGTGAAAGAGATGTCCACATTTTCTTTTTAAATGCGTTAAAAGTTACCCACTAAACACCATGATTTTCAAGTCCCAAAGTGGAAGATTTTATTTACTGTAAAGTCCTATTGTGAATAATTTTGCCCCCTCCCATTCTAATGGCAGCCTTATCTTTCCATGTTTATTTACCTTGATAAGAAAGAAAATTGCATTTTTATTACATTTCTCATTTGAAGAGATTATGAAATCAGCATAATGTCATCAGTGTTTCTCTCTCCAGCTTTGTGCTGTCTCACCTGCTTGCCTTATATTGTAGATTGTAGCCTGCTTGTTACAACAAATACTGGTTGCCATTTATAGATAACATAGAAAGGCCTTTGAATCACCTTTAATGCAGGAACAAGTATTTCTTTTGAAGTGAACCCTAAGACTGAGACTATCAGAGAGTTTCAGGTAAGGGATTAATATATTGCATTGATTATTAAGTGAAAGAGCCCAGCTAATATTTTATATATTTTTCCTTCATTAATTACTTAAATATTCACTTGAGACAGAACTTGAGATGCTTCTTTGTGGATGACATTTTTATTCTCAGGATAGATTTTTGTAAACAATTTTAAAAAAACATTTTTCTCTCTGGATTTCTTTAATAATGTTGGGATATGTCCAAATCAAGTTTGGACGCTTCTATATTTTCTTTTTAACTCTGAAGGTCTTCTGTGGGTGTATTTTGAAGGTACAATGAGCCATCTTTGAGAGGATGCTGTAATATCACTGCTACAGGGAGATCTGTTTTTGGTAGGAGGAAAATATAGAAACAGGATGAAAGAGATAAACATGATTGAATGGTACTGAATAGTTATTTCTGCTGATAGGTCGTCATTAAAAATTTTCTTCAGTCATGCTGTGATGGTCTCAGATTAGAACTACAGGACCAGTTCCTTGTAACTTTGTACCCCAGTACTCTATCCATGAAAGGGAGTTGTGTTCAGCCACCGAAAGCTTATAAATAGGAGTATACAGTTGTGTGTCTAATTTAAGCCTGTTGACTTCCTTCCTAATTAATTAAATGCCATCCTCAGACTATACTTCATAGATCCTTCTGTACCTGATCTTTTTTCATTTCATCACTCATCTATCCATCCTTCTTTCTTTCCACCCCCCCTTCAGCAAATATTTGAGTGCTTACTGTGTACTGCTGAGAATAAAATAAGTACCACAGACCTGCCCTTCAAGAAGAAAGGACAAATAAATAAACAAATAAAATGATTACAAGTTGGATTAAGTGCTATAAAAGAAAGAAACAGACACTTGCTGAAAGAGCAGAAAACAACAGTGGGTGTTTCTGCTTTAGGGAGGATGGTCTGGGAAGACCTGTCTGAGCAGGAAAGGTAAGACTGTGAGACTTCCCCTGCCAGAGGAGGGGGGAGCTAGCCCAGGGGAAGAGGGCATCGTGACCTCCTGCACACTCTTAGCATAGGGCGGGTGTGTCTCTGGTTTCTCCGGTGTGAGCCCCTGGAGAGCAGAGCCTCTTGTAGTCTCACCTTTTGTGTTCTCTGCAGCACTGGGAACATGCCTCTCACACATATGCTGCGCAGCTCAGTAAATGTTTGGGTCGAAGGACCTTTTTGTGGCATCTGCCTGTTCCCAGAACGTGAGCATAGTGGCATGTGTGTTACTCTTGAGAGTAGTTTTTGAGTTTCATTACTACTTTCGTGAAACTCTTTAATTACCTCCCCATAAGCCTTTCACTAAACATTTGAAGCATGTCTAGAGTAATTCCAAGTAGGCATTATACTTTAAAGAATTAAAACGTGAGTAACTTTTTTATTCAACAAATAAAAGCAGTTTTCCTTCTTGAGTATTTTCTTGCCACTCCTAAAGAGAGAATTTAATAGACAATATTACATATAGTTATGTATATATTATAATATGTTATGTATTAGTGGTTTCCAGACATTATTTCATTTTAGAATCTTAAGAGAATCTTTTTTAATAACAACAGAATTCTGAACCATACCCCTAGAGTCTCATTCAGTCCTCTGTTTGGGGAACGATCCTTTTAAAAGATACTTAAAAGATACTTTTAAAATCTTCTGTATTTATTTTAAGGGGATGGGCTAGGGAGAAGGCACCCCAGGTGCTTCTGATAGGAATACAGTTTTGGGAACCATTGGCTGGGATCATAATGAAACATTCAAGGCTAGGTGGATACTTCCTAAATTGTATGTACTTGATGGGTCAGTACAGTGCCCGGCACATAGCTCTCAGGTGTGAACTATTGTGAGGCTGGTGAGTAGAAGAGTGTACTGAAAAGAACAATGACTGTCAAAAGCAAAAATGTAAGAAAATGGTACACTTCAGGGGAGCAATAAAACATTCAATGCCCAAATAAAATAAGAATTCTGAGCTGTGATAAAACAGTAGCTTTACTTTTCTTCAGCTAAGTTTTAGATAGGCTAACAAGTAAAATCTCTTATCTCTTTTCTAACCTATTCAAAATAGTGATTTAATTTTTCATTCCAAAAAGATTCCAAAGACCAATTTAGCTTCCAAAGAAAAGGTTGGCTGTCACTTGGATGGTTGACTGTTTTAAATTCTGGTTTAGTTAAGGTTCAGCTTTTAAAGGATCATTAAGAATTCTGATGACTATAGTCGATTTGCTGCAATTTAGGGTAAGGAGTAGTAATTACAATTTGTAAAGCATTGGAGGACAGGTAATGTTTTTATTCTGTGTTCTGTGCTTTATTTTTTTTTAATATTATTCCCCGCCCCCTGCCAATTCTTAGTTTGTGTTTAAATTTAGGATTTTTAAAAAAATTATTTTTCATTACTATGGATTACAATAATTGTACATATTTATAGGGTGCACGTGATATTTTGATACAAGCATACAATGTGTAATGATGAAATCAGGGTAATTAGAATATCCATCACCTAAAGCATTTTCTGTTTCTTTGTGTTCGTGTGTGTATCCATATGCATATAATACCTATGTGTGCAGACTTAGGGTACACATCTTGACAGTACAGATGTACAAGAGAGTTGCTTACACATTATAAATTGATTCATTTTAAAGATATTTATCAGCTATCAAACCACAGACTGTCTATTCTACTGGGTTCTAGCGATACAATGGCAAACCAAACAGACGTGGTTCTTGACACCCAGAAGACATTTGTTGAATGATTTGGGTGATGACTTGAAGGGTAGTATTTTCGTACTGGAGAAATGCATGTAACATTTCATGAATTTTGAAGATGGTGGCATGTGATCTCATTTAAGTCAAGCCTTAGTCCATTTGCTTTCGAACTCCTGACCTCAAACGATCCTCCCACCTTGGCCTTCCACAGTGCTGGGATTACAGACGTGAGCCACCGTGCCTGGCCCCTAAATCAACCTTTAGTCCATTTGCTGGTGGACATTTTATTGCTGTGTCCAAGAAGATTCCCTAAGAACTCTAGTGTAAGCTAGATCTTTCTAAAGTACCATTAGCGAATTTAATATATGTCCCTTAAAAGTAATTTTATTTAAAAATTATGTAAATGGTCAATAGAAATCTTACTTGGGGTAATGGATTGTCCAGGATAAGTCAGGTCATGTTATTGGCTGAACATACCAGGGGAACATTTGGCACCACATTGTGTCCCCTTCGGGAATGGCTGGAATTGATACCATTGGTTTCATGGTCAACATTGGAGAACCCACGGAGGGTGCAGATTTTCCCTTCATGTGAGCATGTAATAAATCAGGGTTTCAGTTCTAAAACTTACCCAGTACATTGTAGCTAATTCAGCTTCAGATAGTACTCAAGGTGGGAGAGAGTCTGGCTTGATCTTTTATTTACTTTATTTAAAAAAAATTTCTGTTTTTAAAGATGGGTCTCGCTATGTTGCCCAGGTTGGACTCAAACCGCTGGGCTCATGCAATCCTCCTACCTCAACCCTCTGAGTAGCTGGGACTATAGATGCACTCCACCCTGCCTGGCTTGCTATTTTAAAAAATAACCCCTTAAAAGCCCTGATATGGTAATTGCCTGTCCTCTCTTTTTTCTTTGATCTTTCACTTTTTCAATTTTTTTTTTGTTGTTGTTTTTTCATTCTGTACCATTTTCCTTTGTTCTCTCAGTCGGTCAGTATTAATCCAGCATAGCTATCGCTAACCACAATCCCTGAGTCTTTTTAAAATTGAGCATCTACTATGTGTCAGAGACCATGCTGAACAGATGTTATCTCATTCAGTTTTAACAGTAACCTATGGTACAGTCACTTATCATTTCTCCTTTCTTAGCTGAAGAAACCTGGGCACAGAAAGTTTAGTAAATTTGCACAGGGTCACAGAATTAGTAAGCAGTGGGATTTGAATCTGGATAAATCAATACAATAATCTGGGTTCTTAACTTTGCTAGAGACAGAAGGGAGGTGGGGAAGGTTAGTAAGAGAAACAGTGTGGCAATCCCCCAGGAACCAGCACAGTGCCTGGCATGTAGAAAGTGCTCAATGACTGCTGTTGACGGATGTAGTTATTGCACCTGGATGTTTTTCTCTCTTATTCCTTCTATTTATTGGCCCTTAGGTTTACCAGTAATCTGCCCGCTTTGCTCCACTTTGCACCTTTTCTCCCCACCCTCAATGATCTGCCCCTCCCCCACTCTCCATGAGCTATCATTCCTTCCCACCAGAACCGGTGCAGTAGTTAATCTTGCCTGTCTTCCAGTTGGCTGTCAACATAGCAGCCACAGAGACCTTTCTAAAAACTCAAATCTGAGCTCATCACTCCCCTGCTTGCAGTCTCTCAGTGGTTTCTTGTTCATCTTGGAATAAAATCAGTGACTTTTCCCTGTCCTCCCAGATCCTGCCTCGTCTGACCCTGGTCACTGCTTAGGTATCATGGGTACCGCGATTTTTCCACACTCTATGTCCTCCAACCACAGCAGGTCTTCCTGCTAACTCCTCAGCTCAGAGTTCTTGCGTGTGTTGTTACTACTGCCTGGAAGCCTCTTCTTCCATAGTCCCCCTCTGTCTCACTCAGAGCTCAGCCGAGAGGTCTCTGCCTAAGGGAAGCCTTTTCTGACCCTTAAATTTTAAGTCTTTTACCTCTTGGTAGCAGTTATCACATTTATCATTATATATTTATGTGATTAATTAATATGTGTTTCCCACTAGACTGTAAACTCTGTTTCCCCAGTGCCTGGGACATAGTAGGTATTCCATGAATATTTATGGGATAAAGGCAAGAATGAATGAATAAATGAGCAAAGAATAAACAGAACCAGAAATAGTTTGGCTGAGACTCCTGGCTGGATATTTCCTATTTTTAGAGGGAAGTCAGTTTGATTATGGCTTATAGAGGTTGCATTATTTTCCAACCATTTATTGTGGAGATAAACTTGGGCACAGAGAGGTGAAGTAACTTGTCCAGAGTACACAGCTAGTCCGCGTCAGATGCCTTTGTTCTGACCTTCGAATTGTCTATAGGGACACATGCAGTGTTTTCATAACTCTGCAGGGCATCTTTGGTGTACTGTCTGTAGGAGCTGGGTCAATATTTGAAAAGATTGCTGTTGTCATGTCTGCATCTTAAAAGTGTTTTTTGAGAACATGTATGGCTATTTTTATTTTTTTTCTTGTATACCACTGCATTCAGAATTGGATTGGATGATAGCCTAAGAATACCCAGAAATGTGGCCTACAGATTTGTGTGTCCTGGAAGACGGTGCCCACAATTTGAAGCGGTTTGTGTTTTATTAATACTTGCACCAGGACTGGGCAAGGACAGCCCTCCCAATATTCTTGGGGTCTGGGAGTAAGACACGCTGTGTCGGATCTGTAGCCTGTCAGCAGGAGGGCGTGTTCAATTATCAAGCTCCAAAAATGCCTGTGCACGGATGCAAAACAGGCTAGAGGTGTGTGATGAGTTGATGCCCGAGATCTCCCAAACTTAAAAGGGACACAAACAATCCCATAACCCTCCCTCCTAGGTTGCGTGACTCCATTAAGTGTTAAAAATTCACCAGTCTGTGAAATTACCTCTCTTTTCAAGTTCTCTAATAACGTGCAGTCCCTGCAAGCCTCAACCGGTACTTGAGCTGGGGAAGGCTAAATAAGCATCCCAAGGTGCTCGCCTGGCTGCTGGGTTTTGTTTCTGGCTGTGCCTGGGTCCTTGAGTAGCCCCCTTTTGGTGTGAGGCAGCATTTTTTGTCTTGCAGGTACAGTAGGTACTGGATTGAACAGGTCTGCTGTTGCAGACAGACACCAGGCACCGTTCTAGCACGGAGCTGTGCTTGGATTGGAGTTTCCAGGGCCTTATCAGGAGCCACCCCTAGTGACACAGCCAGTGCCAGAACTAACTTTGACTTTCACTCTTCGCCAAGGGCTTGCAGAACACCTTAAAGGAAAAAAGATGGAGGCGCTTACAGTTCAGATGTTCATGCCATGCTCCTTTGAAAGCTTGTATCTGTAAGTGAAGTTTTATTCTGGAAATAATCCTGGGACCACTTAACAGGAGCGGTTTTTTTTCTTTTTAAAGGGGAGGATAGAGGAAGGGAATGTTTTATTGGGAGTTAAAAATACTGAAGCTGTTACTTTGTGACTGGCTTTAATCAGCTTCAGCTGTAACCTCTGATAGGTGGATATGACAAGGATTAAAACTAATTTGTGGGGTGGAGGGGGATGGAAATGCTAGCCCATTATCTTTGCCTTCTTGTTTAAAATGGAACGTTGGTCTTAAGTTAATAATGACCAAAAAACCTGACTGCTTGAAAAATCTGAGTGAGAACAGAGCTTGATTTATGATTGCAAGATAGACTGCAGAACAGCTTTGTTATGAATAAAAAAGAATTTTCTTCAGGAAAATAGTGTGCTTAACACAGCAGTAACATTTGTCAAAACTGCCCCGTTGTAAACACTGTGGATTTTTAGTTTCTACGACCCCCCTCCTTTTTTTCTGACTGTGCAATAGTAACAATTGTGTTAATAAACACTTCATTTGCATTTTTGTATATTGATTTTTTTTTTTTTCGTTGAGGGGAAAAAAACATCCAAACATCAGTATCATCGGCCTGGCATGCATATGTAGAACAAGTTTGAAATTGGCAGTTTTAAAGAAATACTAAAATGGAGAAATACTAAATGGATGACAGTCCCCCTCCCCTTTAACGTTTACTTTTACTGTTAAGTGATAAGATTTGAAAACAATACTGAAAGCTGTGTTCCTAAGTGAATAGGCATTCAAGTAAATCAACTCATGCAAAAGCCACCTCTGAAGCTTAATAATTATTTACAGAACGTTCCTGGGTCACTAGAGAGGTTCTGATTAAGGCAGAAAAGCATTATGTTCAGCAGCTTGTGAAGGTGTGTTTAAAGACGGCAAGAATAATGGAAAAATACTAGATGTAGCAGAACTATTCTTAGAATTTGATTCTTAAAAAAATAAAACTCCCACGAGTTTAAGTGTTGGTTAAAGTTCATCGTTTTCAGTAGATACATCTCTAAAAGGTGTTATAAAAGGTAGTTTTAAAAATGATTTGTGATTTCATATGCTTCCATTTTTGCTGTATTTAGTGTGCTTTAATAGATGCTTCATTTTTTTTTCATTCTATATGTCATTAAAACAGTTTGATTACTCATCTCTATAGAATGATGGAGCATTTTATGGACAAAGTATCTATAATTTTGTATTTAAAATGTCATTATGCTAGAAATGTTGCAAATTTTGCCTCATAAATCAGGTGAGAGTTGTGGAGATGATGTCTGCTCTTTGTGATTCATACCCTATAAGAACATACTGTATAACGTACTGAGCTTTTTAAATATTAATTTCAAGCCATTTAATGGATGGCAGGATCGGATGAAACTTGCCATTCTGATACAGCATAAGGACAGTAGTAATTTCAAACCTGAATTTACACCCAAATTAATTCTTAATTTTGAATTTCTTTTTTTAGTTAATTAAAATGCTTATCATAGGAGCATGATTCCCTTATAAACTCTCAGAATGAAATTCTTAGCAAATATCTTTGACAAAGCTTGTTCACTGGGCTGTTGCCCATTAACTTCTTTGCCCCTGTTTTTTTTAGGAGGGCATACACTGTGAATTAATTGTTTTGCATTTTCCTTTAGGAAAGCAAAGGAACAGGATAGCAGAAGGCAACATTCTAGAATGTTGGCTCCCTAGAAAGTAACTTGTCAGTTTTCACTAGTTTTTAGATATTAAGATGTTCAGAGGATACCATTTCAGGAATTAAAACACAGTATAGTATAACTTTTACTCATTGTCTCCATTGTTTGTGGATCATTCTAAGCATCTTACCTGTATTAACACATTTAATTCTCACAACTGCTCTGTGAGGAAGGTACTTTTTCCACCCCCCGTTTTGCAGATGAGAAAACTGAGGTTTGGGCTGGTGAAAAAATCCTGTCCAACTCATACAGCTAAGAAATAATAGAGCTAGGATTTCAACCCCGGGCATTCTGGCTCCAGGGCTTATGCTTTTATCTGTTGCGTTCTCTGGATTTTCACTTGAGATACTAAATGAATCTATGTTTCTTCCTCTGCTTTTTTTTTTTTTTTTGAATGGTTTCTGCCATCCTCAGATTTCTGAATTACTAAACCATAACTCAATTGAGCTTTTGAGGGGCCACAGTTAGTCCCGATGTTATGGTGTTTGTCTATTAAATGTATTTCACTGACTCCAATTCACTGTTGATTATAAGGCAACCGTTTGGGGGAGGAGAAAACTATATTAAATATGTATTCATTGATTGCACTATCTCTTCTGACTTGAGAAATCTTAAAAAGTGGAGGGAACGTTCCTCTTAGAATTAAAGAAACAGGGTAGATCCCTAGAGCTCCGAGTTCTTCATCCCTGATGATTCAAGCAAATGATTTGAATAAAGATCCTCCAACACTGATGTTCTAGTATTATGTGATTCGATGAGGTAGAGTATTTGTTAGGAGAGAGACACCAAATTTACCCATTGAACGAACGTTTATTTTGTTTCACTGTGTGCTTGGGAATATATGAGTGAGGAAACATGTAAATATCTCTGCCCTCCTGGAGTTGATTCAGCCAGGTCATGAAGGACCAGGTACATACCCGCCTCCTCTTTAAGTCTGGGCCTCATCCTCGTGGTCCAGAGTGGCCTCTGGAGCTCCAGCCAGAGGTGACAGAGGATTCAAGGAAAGGTATCTTTTGAAGATTTCCTGGAATTGCCACATTTCTGCTTAAATCTGTTTGGCAAAACTTAGCATGTGGCCCACCTACCTCTGGAAAGCTGGGAAATGTTGTGGGTGGGAGATAATAGGAGAATGGGTGCTAGATTGTTTGAATTGTAGTTCTTAGGCTAACACTTTGATTTTTTTTTTTTCCCCTCAGAATTACTGATATTTTCTAAAATGTCACAAAACCCAGCTGTGGTATCCTAAGGTACATCAAACTGGCTTAAGCCAAAGTAGAGATTGATTGGTCTTTTTGAATTACTGCTCAGGGTTAGTCCAGGGCTATCATGGCTTCAGGTATGGCTTGATCCAGATGCTCAAATTCATCTAAATACTGGCTTCCTCTTTGTTGTTCTTTTCCTCAGTCCCCTCTCCGTTCTTTACTATTTCATCTAGTTTGGCTTTCTTCTCAGATAGACCTAGGAGCTCCAGATGTATATTCTACCAGCTTTTCAAATCTTAGTATATATAAAGAGAGTTATTTTACTCCTGTAGTTCCAGTCAGAGGCATAGTGGTGACTCTTATTGGACAATCTTGGGGCCATTCCTGAGTAAGTCCTTGTGACCAGAGGAATGGATATACTGATTGGCCAAGCCTGGGTTGTCCTGCATGTTTGGAGGTAATAGCAATACTATAACCTCATGAACTGAAAGTGAGGAAGGCTGGTTCTTCAAAGTTACATCAGGGTACTTTACCAAAGAAGTGGGACAGGATGCCGGGCAGATTTAAATGCCACGTGACCTCCTTCTTTTGTCTTGATTTCAACACAATGTTGCAAACTTTGCATCTTGGCAGATAAGTCCTAGACATGCAGTGATTGTTAAGTGACGCTAGTCTGAGGCTTTTGCTCTTCTACGACCTGTTATAATGCTGTCTAGGCAAGTAGACAAAGCATGCCTTGTGATTGGGACAATTATTTGAGTAGGGATTGAAGGGCTATTTGCCTTTAAAAGTTTCTTCCGGCCGGGCGCGGTGGCTCACGCCTGTAATCCTAGCTCTCTGGGAGGCCGAGGCAGGTGGATTGTTTGAGTTTAGGAGTTCTAAACCAGCCTGAGCAAGAGCGAGACCTCGTCTCTACCAGAAATAGAAAAAAATTAATCGGACAACTAAAAATATATAGAAAAAATTAGCCGGGCATGGTGGTGCATGCCTGTGGTCCCAGCTACTTGGGAGGCTGAGGCAGGAGGATTGCTTGAGCCCAGGAGTTTGAGGTTGCTGTGAGCTAGGATGACGCCACGGCACTCACTCTAGCCCGGGCAAAAGAGTGAGACTCTGTCTCAAAAAAAAAAAAAAAAAAAAAAATGTTTCTTCCATTTACTTTCACACTCATGTCTGAGTTATGTTTTTAGATTGTCATAGTTTTGCATTTAAAAAAATGCTCTTTCTTTTAAAATACTCTTGGTGTGGGACATCTTGCCATGTCATATCAATTACCTGTACCTTATAGGAGATGAATTTTTCAGAACTTTTTAACACGTTGACTGCCATACTAGAAAATAAAATTTTTTTCCTTGATGCCATGGTGTTTTATTATGAAAACAGGATAAAAACTTCAGAAACAAAATGATCCTTTCTAATTTAATGAAATATTTGTTATTTTTTTTTGTTTTCTGCATGTGAGTTATATGCAACTTAAAAAATAGTTTTTGTGGCTCCCAAGATGAAGAGACATGTGAGATACATATGTTTCACGAGGCCCCAGGCTCAAAACTAGTGTGAGTTAAATACAACTCACGTGGCAGTTAATGTGTTAAAACGTGGAAGCTAGATGTGAATGGAGGAAGCAAGAATTCTGGAGTGTGGTCTAGTGGAAGGAAGCTTGATATGAAAGACAGTAAACTTGAGTGTGAGGCACTTCAACTTTATCTGCTTTATAACCTTTTGATGACCTGGCTCCCAGAGGTGACTTCCTTGAAAGGAATTCAGTGTGAGGACTATGCCAACCCATAGTGGCATCTGTGGAAAAATGGAGCTCCGTCGTGCTCATAAAATGAGGAGATGGCAAATTTCATGTCCTTGGTTTAAAATATCTTTTAGTAAGAACATGAAATTCTCCTTAGTTGGAGTATATAGAATTGGAAGACACTTTGGGAGTGGTAAAAAGAAACAACTTAAGAAAAAAATCTGGTGATTTTTTTCACCAGATTGCCTAAAAGAGCATTGTTCATATATTCCAGAGGTCTCTAAGCATTTTTGATCATGCCTCCAAGTTCATTTTCCTCCAGCAAACCCTTTCCAAACAACTTTATTTTATTTATAAATAAATGTGCCATTGTGCTAATATATCACATTATATAATATATACAGAAAAGAAAATAAAACAGATGAGATAAAATAAAATATAAAAAATGTTCCATTTTTTTCTTCCTATATGGTATCATTTTGGGTACCCTCATTTGGAAAATACTGATATATTGAGTGTCTTATTAAGGTTCTATTTGATTTCAAACTAATCAGTTATTGAAGTTAGTCTTATCTGGTACCTGCTGAAGGTCCAGCTTAAAGAATATGTAATGTTCTGAATAGATATGGAGTTTCTCATTTTTACCAACTAATTGGGGTGTCAGAGTTAGAAAGTAAAGATTTTAGATTTTATCTTATATATGATTGGCAGTTCTTAATTTTTATAGTATTTGTTTGTACAATGAAAGGTACAAAGCTCCATGGATAGGAACACTGTGGAGTTTGGGCACCATGATATTCTGAATATCTAGCAGCATCTGGCCTTTGGAAAGCATTCAAATATTTGCAGAAGGAAAGAAGAGGAGAAAGACATGCATGTCCTACAAGCCTTTTTATTTTCTCTGTGCCAGCAACCTGGAATATCTATTATCTGAGCTTCTAATTATCTACCAGAAAAAGATGGGATTTGGGCAAATTTTTATTATTATTATTATTTTTGACCACTAAAACCCAAGTTTGGTGGTGACAGAGGTCCAGAAGATCTCAATATCTAAAGCCAAACTGTGATATCTGGTACTTTCACATTTATATAGGTTATACTGCCGGCTATTTTAAGTACAAGGGATAATATAATTTCTTATTGGGACTCGCTTCTGCCATACATGGTGAAAAAAGTCATCCTGAATCACTTTGGAAGGAATGGAAAGATTGAGATAATAGAAGTGCTTATCACTCTGAAATGTTAGATATATCCAGACTGTCATTTAAAAAAAATCCATTTACCAAGTCTGATTTGTGCACTTGGAAGCACTTTCAAAAGATTCTGTTTTTTAGAGATAGGGCCTTACCCGGTTGCCCAGGCTGGAGTGCGGTAGCATGATCACAGCTCCCTGCAGCCTCTAACTCCTGGGCTCAGGCGATCTCTCGCCTCAGCTTCCTGAGTAGGGAACGCGTGTGCCACCAAGCCTGGCTAGTTTTTTTTTTTTTGTAGAGATGGAGTCTCCCTGTATTGCTCAGGCTGGTCTCAAACTCCTGGCCTCAAGCAATTGTCTAGCTCCTAAAGTGCTAGGATTGCAGACATAAGCCACCACACCCAGCCTGAATTTACATTTTTAACCTCCAAAGCCTCCTCCTTCTCTTTGATGGTATAAGTATATTCTGGACATAGGCTCTGAATTATCTGGCATATTCCTAAAATGAAAATAGTTTATTCCACTGCTTTCATCAGCCACTTAACTGTATCAGAAATTCCATTAAATCCAGTGCCCTGGCATCCAAACAACATCTGTCTGGCCACCCCTCCCCTGACATTGAAGCCAATACCCCTTACTAGCCCACATGAATCTGTCTTTGTCTCAGTATCACAGTCCTCCAAGGAAGGAATCTGGTCGTCAGTTGAAACCTAGAGAGGCTGAAGGAACTATTAAACTTTTCCCTGCATTTCTTTCTCTTCAATTTCTCAGACACTGTCCAGCTTTGCCGTTTACTAACCTGTGACTGTGGCCAAGTTAATCTGTCTCTTTGAGCTTTGGTTTTCCTTATTTGTAGGGAGTGTTTAATACACCTGCCTCTCAGCATTGTGGTTAGGATTAAAATTTGTACTCGATATAAAAAGCTTAGTACAATGACTAGAACATGGTACAGTAACTGTAATATAGTTCAAAAATTAATGGTAAAAATAACATTAAACCATAAACATGCTACTTATTTTTGATATAAGGAATCAATTTGTTATAAGCTTATGTGCAAGTCTGGACCATAGAAAATATGTCTTATAAATTTTAGGCAATCCCTATTTGATTCAGAGAATTTGACAAAGTTTTGCAGGGATGGAGAGAGAAGATAATTTATTCTGCAATTCTCTCACAAGCCATAAAGTAAAAATCGTTGCATTTTTCTCTGAAAAATAATCATCATTATAGTCATTTGGATGGTGGAACTCACAGCCTAGCATTTGCTTGCAGTGGGGTACAATTCACTTATGTCCAGGAAAGCACATGGCTGATGGTCAAATACGTAGTGGAGACACAGGAAGGCACAACAGTACTAACCTCACGTACAGAGAAGAAAGCTACATCATGCATAGGTTAAGATACAGGGGTCTCCAGATGCAAAAGGTTGGCTGCAAAAAAAAAAAAAACAAAAAAAATGAGCTGAGGACTTTGTCTAAAGTAAAAATGCCCAGTCTCATTCCTGGAAATTCTGATTTCAGTTTAGGTAAGGCCCAGGAATTAATATTTCTACAAAAATTGGGCAATTGATTCTGATACCAGGCCATGTTTGGAAGCTAATACTAAAACACCCAAGATCACCCACCTGTTTAGCAGGAGCACTGGGACCTGAATTCTCAGACCAGAACACTTACTTCCATGTCTGAGGAACTCCACGGTCCATTCCCGCTTCCAATGGGCCTGACCACGGTTCTGAAGAGTCCTTCTGGTACTGAAATCAACATGTTAGATGGGATGGAGCAGAAAGGAGTATTCACTCCTGCCAAATGGTCTATGAAACCAAACAAAAATATCTGTCTAAAAACTGCCAATGGATCTTTAGCAAAACTACTTTATCATAAATAAAAAGGAACTTATAGGCTGAATCTATAGAAACTGCACCCAACCAGTCTGTTTTATCAGCAAAAAGAAATTCTTAAGTATCTTTTGGGGCCAACAAAAACAATAAATGTAAATTCAGCCACAGGAGTAGGGACTCAGGTCGCATTTAGTGACCACTTATGGTCCATAGACTGCATTCCAGCCACGGGGCCGAACGCTTTAATTTAGCCGACCTTAGCTCACACGATCCCTGCAGCGCATTTAGAGGCTGGGTTCTGGGGATGCTCAGAGAGGTTAAGTGGCTTATTAAAAATGACCGTGCTCAGCAGTGACTGAGCTAGTACTCGCGTCCAGTTGGTGGCGTCCCCCTTAAGTCAGTGTAGACGGATTCCCAGCTCTCAGGGGTGTAGTGTGTCTGTCTGACTTCAGTGATTCGGGTGAGTGCCAGTGAAGGCATTTGCGTCTCCGCCAGTTGGCTTTCAAAGGGTGATTTCTGACGGGGAGATGCACACCTACCCACATGGAACTCCATCAGAGTCCTATAATCTAGATAATTGACTTAATTTTAAGGCATCTCAGAAGAATTCTGTGACCGTGGCTTTAAACTCTATGGGATTAGAAACCAGGTATTCCCAGCACCTGGCAATAGCTATTTGTTAAATAAATGACCTTTACATAATCTGATTAAAAGGAATCAGACTCATGGAATTAGGATTATCTAGCAAAGTTTGAGTTTCATGGGCTTGGGATGAGTTCAGTTAGCTTTTAAAATTAAATACCTTTGGACGTCTCTCCTTGCTGTATTTTTAGCAGCTTCAGCATCAGGTCCTCCTTTTTAAACATAAGCTCTGTAGCCACCTGTAATGTTATCACGGAAACCTCAATTTTGAGTTTAAAACATTACGCCCATTTGTCCTGCTAACACTGTGAAGTGTAGGTGTCTTCATTTTTGTCTGTAAGGTGATAATTGCAGATTCAATTACTTCTAAGAGAAAGGGATGTTTGGAAGATCGAGAGCAAAACTGAGAATCTGGGAGTGATCTTTAACCACATGGAAACATCCCGTAGAGAGTGTGTGCGATGAAGTGACTCCAGTACTTCCTTTGCACTTTTTTTTTTGGTGGGAAGATGTGTTAAAAACACCGTCAATTAGCTGAGCTTTGCTATCTTTATATAAATATAAAGATATATTTGCTGTATTTTCTTTAGTGGGATTTGAATTTATACTGGTATATTGTATAAATATGTAGTTTTTTTTCCCCGACAGGATATTTCAGAAAATGCTTTAAATGATACTGTTGTCGACTTTAAAGGGAAGCCTTAGTGTGGTTGATAACTAGTAATTTTAATTTAAGATGTCTCAAGAATGCTTTACTGTTAATTGAAAGGATTTTTTCCCCCAGTATCACAGCCAATGACTTGTCTTGAGCAGCTAATTAGTACGATTATCCCACAGCTGCATTTGCTACAGCACAAAGGTTTGCTCCTGTTTTTATCAAAAGGATCAGTCTCTCTGGGAATGTTTTAACCTGACAGGCTTTGAATAGTAAGGCCGCTTATTTATTTATTTATTTTTAAATAGCTGCCCCCCACCCCCTTCTTGGCTTAGGAAAGTACATTTGAACTTTGAACGCATACTCAAAAGTGGGAAAATACATTTTCTTTTGATGGTCTTTTAGTAGAGCCTTAGCAAGTGAATAGATGATTTTAAGTGAATAGAGTCATGGCTAGGTATTCCTATCGTGAGGATGAGTGCATGATATTAAAATAATAAGCATGGTATTAACATTGTTCAATTTTGTATGTGTCTGTAGGAAATGTAGGGAAAAAAAATAAAGGAAAGAGAGTTTGTGTTTTCTGGGTTGTTGAGGACTTCCAAGAGAACCAATACACTGGATACAGTCATTACTTTCCCATCTTATTGTCAAAATATTGTCTATTATAGTATAGTCTCCTTTCTTCTAGCCAAATGGTGACTGTGATCATTCAAGTCATGTCTTCATGTTCTTAATTAGTGTCTAGTGTCATATATTCTTCCACTGGAAAAAAATATTATGACTTTATTATAGTTAAAGAGAGAAAAAGGAAATAAAAATACATTTGCCTGTAATTCCATTCTTATTCTTGCAACTGTGATCATCTTTATAGATTCCCTGCTAATCATTTTGAGTGTTTGTGTACATATACACACCATACTTATTTTAAATCACAATATAAATACACTTTTGAATCATACTTTTTAATTTACTCTTACTGCATGCATTTCCCACTGTGCTCTGTAGTTGTGCAGTCTTTTTAAAACAATAGGTGATATTTTATTGAAATCATGCATCATAATTTACTTAACCATTCTTATGGGACAAATGCAGGTGATTCAAATATTTTGAAATTTGTAAAGAGCTTTGTAATCTCAGTTTTTTCCACATTTATGTACTTAGGAAACTTGTCCATCAAAATGAAATTTCCAAATCAAATTGTATGAATAACTTTATAGCTTTTTGATAACATTGTTTTCTTAAAGGATTGTAATAATATATACACCAGCAATGGCCCAGAGTAACATTATCATCATACTTTTTCTTGTCTTGAATAGTTTTTTTTTTTTTAAACTTAGATCATACCATAAATGCTATTTTGTGGTATGCTATCTGACTTTTCTAAGTTCATTATATTGTGTAGTTTTATTGACATAAATAAAAATATTCTATATCATTTTTAATGACTGCATTGCATTACATGATAAGAACTGATCACAATTCATTGAACCAATTTCCTATTGTGAAAATAAGTGAATTGCTAGCATAATTGTTATTATGTAGCTTTTCTGGGAAGGTGTGAGGGTGAAACCAACACTTCTTCATACTCTAGCATGTTTTGTTACCTGTAGAGTTTGAAGGTTCCTATCTTTAAGGAGTTCATAAAAATGATCAATGATTTAAAAGCTTTATTTTGCTTTTCATTAGAAGATCAAGACAATACCGGGGTTTATACTCAAGGAAGGAAGTTCAAGGTACAAATACTTCCCTTGAAGCATGACTTTCTCAAGAGTGAATATTTATTCAAATATTTTTTTTTCTATTTCCAGGTGCTAAGGTTTGGTACTGTTTGCCCCAAACAGAGATTTTAAAAAAAAATTATATTGGGAGAAATAAACAATGAAATTATCTAGATAATAATAAGACCAATAGCAAACATTTATTGAGTCAGTACTACATGGTACTCATTGTATCAGAAGATTTATGTGCATTATTTTATTCAACCCTCACAAAATCCCCCAGAAGTAGGCCTTTAAAATATAAATGATGCAATAGAAATTTTTAAAAACACCTCCCATTTTTATAAACAGGTAAGTGGGTAAAAAACTATTGTTGTTTTTCTTTTTGACATCATAGAGCTGGCAAGATAAGCAATCAGAAACCATATTTAGGAAAATTAGGAAGTCTTTTTTTTTCCTAACTCATGACTAATGTTTCAGCATTTTAAAGAATTTGGGGTACAATGAGTAGCAAAGCCATGGTAGCCCTCATGGGCAACGTGCAGAGAACCCATAGTAGAGGGCATGCCAAGGTGAATCAGAAGAAAAGATGGTACAAAGAAAACAAGGCGGAGAAGAATTGGGTTGTCAAACTAGCTCGTCTTCTGCCCCCTTACCCAAAGACTGAGGTCGAGTTCAGTGTTAACATTCTGTTCCAAATGCTTCCTTCGCTAATGATTTTTACTTCCCACATCTTAGAAAAGTTTCCTCTTGGCAAAACTCACCTTTACTTTAAATAAGTCCTTGTTAGTAAACATTTTAGACATCTTTAAGGAATTGAGATAATACGTAGGAGTAGTTATTTGGTTCGATTCAGTTGTAAAAAAAAAAAACAGCAAATCAAGCAATTTATTTTTAAATGTGGAAATTTGGGTGCCATTAAGACACACTGCTTCTTGGCAGTACATATGGCGGCGCTATATTTGGTGGTGATGAGTAGTGCGCAGGATAAAATGTCGAAAAAAAATTAAGCCGCCTGATAAAAATGCCTGGTGCAATCAAGCTGACTTATTTTAATTCAGCTACTAATGACTTAAATCCTGTCACCTCTTGATTTTCAATTATGTGGAGTACCACTCTGCGCCTTGATTATATTTGCACAGGCTCATTTTATAGTTTGGTGCAATTTAGGATACCCCAAAGTGCAAGCGAAGGGTCTCATTAGGAAACTAAATGTTGTGTGCCTTTTGGTTTTCCCACAGCAGTTCTGCGGAGCATCCTGGGGCCTCCAAGCCTCCGATAAGCTCCTCCAGTATGACATCACGCATCTTGCTACGCCAGCAACTCATGCGTGAACAGATGCAGGAGCAGGAGCGCAGGGAACAGCAGCAGAAGCTGCAGGTGGCCCAGTTCATGCAACAGAGAGTGCCCGTGAGTCAGACACCAGCCATCAACGTCAGTGTGCCCACCACCCTACCCTCTGCCACCCAGGTGCCAATGGAAGTCCTTAAGGTATGTGAGTGTTGTTCTTGTGGTTGGACCAGACCTTCTTCCATTTCCCATTTGCAAGGTATTGTGTTTATCTGAATGTGTATTTGGTCATACTGACCCATCAGAATCATATTTCTAAATGCCAACCCCACTGATTCCTGTGTGGTGTTGTCTTTTAAAATAAACTAACTGTAGCTGTAATAGTAACCCTCAGTAAATGGCGGAAGAGTGTCAGTGCTCCGTGATGAACTGCAGGAAGGAGTAGATGTTTGTTGTAATGACGTCTTTCCATCTTTGTTTGGGAAAGTTTCAAAATGTACAGGTTATCTGAAACAGAGCTCTTCTAATAATTTTATATATGTTTTTCTTAAATACATTCCGTGACGACTCTTTAATTTTCTCTTTATTTAGCAGATAATGTTGACTATAGAATCTGAAAGTCTTTTAGAAAGTGTCTTCAGATGTAAAACTGGAGAAGAGCTCTCTGCGCTTTAATAACCAGACTGCATAATCCTTTTACTGAAGCGAGTAGCCTGCTTTGGGTCTCTTTGATTTCTTGCTAGAGTAGAAACTGCAGGAGCTTGTTAGCATCATTCTATCAGGGACATATAGCTTCCTAATTACTAGGAAAAATAGTAACAAGTCTAAGAATAGAATTCCATCTCCCACATGTCTTCCACATCACAGGAGATACTCCTTGTTTAAAGATAAACATTTCAATTCTTAAATATGACTGATTCAAGGAAAGTTAAAGTAGAGGAACTTCCTTACTTTTTATTCATTTTTAATTTTTTTATCTACTTACCCAGTGAATTCTTCCTGAAGAGTCCCAAGTGTTAATGTTCATTAAACAATGTGAACTTTACATGCTGTGATTCATTATTGGTCTTTGCATTGATTTGGGTGCTCAGGAAAAAAAAAAAAGGTCTCCCACTATTTAAAGTTTACTACTAAAGCAAATAGAGAGATGATGTTTTATAATCAGAAATCAATATGTAATCCTTACCAGGAAGTAGGAAAGGGATTCTTTAAAAACAAATTTAAAGTCAATTATTTTTTCTTTGTAAAGACTCTTTTAAAATGTAGTGATGGACTAATGGAACTTTTTTGATAGAGAAACCAACTGAAATTCTGTTAGGGCAAAAATGTTCCATATGATTTAACATAAAATTTTACTCTAATGTGATTGTTTGAAATTCTGGATACTGCCAGAATTAATGAATCTTTTAACTCTTTTTTTTTTCCCCCTTTCAAGTGAAGCCAAGGTTTTTTTCTCTGGGATAGATTATACATTGAATCTTTCTGTTCTGCTTGGGTGAAAATTGACAATCACTGAGTTATTATAGATTTAAGATTTATTTAAGATTTAAGTTAGCCTGTGTAAGAATTATAAATGTTCTTTCTATACTTTGGGTTGTTTAAAGCTGTATGAATTCATAGTAATAAGACGTGGAGAAATATGTATTTTATTAGTTGTAATAGTTTACTATTTTAATCTGAAGGGCAAATTTTAAAAGAGTTAACATGAATTTGGGTGCGTAGGGGTTCATGTCCAATATGAAGGTAATGTTTGAAGCTATATTTAAGTATATTAAGTGAAATCAATATTCCTATTAAGACAGTTACATGGGATGGTGGGAAAATGACCCAAATACAAATGTGTTGAAACATCATTTCTGGATCATCTTAAAAGTGAGCATAATTTCTAAATGTTTCTATTACTTTAAATGTATTATTTTTGAAAATGATTAAAATTAAAATCTACATTAAATGGTTTGAATAACATGCCCATTTTTCCTTATATGTTGCTCTGGCCTGGTAACACTGGACTAAACTGCAATCTCCAATTTAGGTATGCCAGAAAAATGTCTAAAGTTAAAACACAAATAAATTATTACAGCTGGAATACATAACCTAACTAAAAATAAGTAATTGGTAAATTTATATTTTATGCTGAATATAGTTTATCTCTGCTTAACTTTTGCTTCTTTATACTTCAATTATTTAAACTAGTGAAGCATGTCATATAAATGAAAAAAAATAATTGTTGACATAGCCATATTTGATAGCTATTTAGACAAATTTTAGTACCCTTAAGTGAAGAATATATGATTTAATATAAGGTGATATTCTAAGAAATTCAAGTAACATTTTAAAAGAGAGTATCATATAGCTTCAGGTACTTAAAGACTCACTACTTTATAAAAATGGTTTGCATATTTTCAGAAGTTTTATGTATAAAAATATTATTTTGGAATACTTATAGAAAGATAAATGAGAGAAAGGTCATTTTGTCTTTTCTTTTTATAGTTTTAAAATCATAAGCATAGTTTTATTAAATAAGTAGTTAATAGCAAAATAGTTAATTTACTTAATCGTGGACCATTTTTCATGAATACACATTTTCCTAAAATGATAAAACCAAGTATACTAATTGAGTACATTATCATGCAGATTATATTGAATAAATATTTTCTCATAATACAGCCCGAGTAAATTTTTCGTTTAATTTTTAAAGGTTTAAATTGCTAAAACAGAGCATACCTGCTTCTCAGTAGAGGAAGATGTGTACAATTAGACACGCTAGCATGTGCTAGAAAATCTGGTTAAATCCTTCCATCTGCCAACTGGTTTGCAAGAACCTGAGAGAAGAAAGGTCATAGTTTAGTTTTCTCTCTCTTTGTCTCTGTCTCTCTCTTGCTGTCTCACACACACTTAAGTTACCTGCATTCTACTCTCTGTGGGTTGAATGACGGATTTCGAAAAGCTAAATTAGTATTTCGAGGTTAATCCCTTTCTTTGGCAGAGTTAAACTTAAAATATGAAGCTTTATAAAGCATGTTTAAAAATTGTCGAAATCTGGCAAACTTAGGACGAGTCAGAATTCGTATTAGATGTCAGAAATTTGCATCATGCGTTCCTCAATACATGGTCATCAGTCAGTCAGTAAGTTTGTAAAGCTTTGCAGGACTGGCCTCTGGTTCTTATACTGATTTCATAATTTACAGATTTATTCCTCTTACTGATTTTTATCTTGAGTGACATGGAATGCTTAATCTTACTGCTGTATATTTATATACTAAAGCTATTCTCTAAGTTTCTCGAGAACAACTTTATTTAGTTGGGTACTGTAATTTAAGGATGCTTCTTTACCGTAAGTTAACCAACATTTGGAGTACATAATGCCTTTTTCCGCAGCAGTGAACACATTCTGTATTTCGGACTGTGAATTAAAAAAGAAAATCATTAGGAACTATTAATTGAAGTGGTTTCTTCTCCAGGTGGATTTGTTGACATGTGAGTCATACAAACCTGAGATTTGAAATTTGATTTAGCTTCTTTCAAACAAAAGCAGAGTAACCAGGGACAGACCTTGTAGATTCGTCAGGCCTGACAGCTAAAGAAGCGTTATGATACCAGCTACCGAGTTATCATTTGCACACTCCTCAAGCATCTGTTTTCACCGTCCCATCTCTCTGACTTTGATTGATTATAGAAGCACTTGGTTGTTTGGATCCTGGACTGGCCAAGTTCATCAAGATTTCTTTCCCCACTCCCTTCCCCAACATGGACTCTGACAGTTTATAGCTTAAAAACATTAGTTTGCAGTTTGAAAATGTTTCTCTGTTCAGAAATTTGTAAGGAATTGCCAAGGATTTCCCACTCTATTCTCTTTCTCTTCCTTCTTTCTTTCCTTCCTTCCTTTTGCCTTGGAATTTGAAATTTTAAAGGCAAAGTGCTCCCTGGAAGACATTGTACATTGAATTTTTCTGTTCTGCTAAGGAGAAAGGCTATATGAATTTAACTTTTGGTTATATGAATTTACTTTTGGATATCTTATTTTAAGTAGTCTGAAGAAATTTATTTTTAAATTTTCTCTTTTTTCCAAATCATCTCAAGAGTTGGGCAAATTGCTCTGCAGTCAGAAATGATGTTTACTGTTTGCCAAATACAGAAACCCTTTTGCCAGGACCTTCTATGTTGTAAACTAAATTTACTTGGGCATTTATTTGGTGGTGACTTCATCCGTGTTGCACCCTGTTTGGATGGAGATTCTAGTGAGTTGGAACGAAAGGTCTGCATCCCCGTCCACCCTGTTCCACAGCCGACATTCAGTGAGATTTCACTACTGAGGGAAAAGGTTGATGGCTGAATTGCTTGTCTCTCTCTGTAAATTACAAAATCTACATGGAGTAGAATTTTCGAGGTGTGACTTTTTTGTTATAATACAGAAGCATGAAAAAGAGCGTATAGAGTTACAGGGAGGTTGATGGATTACAGATTGGCAGAAAGGATTTCTCCCACCCCAACCTTTAGATTTTGTTTCCGATTTATTTAGCTGAGAGTACAAATCCTGAATAGCATCATGGTGGCTACAAGAAGCCAGAGCAGATGCAGCGTATCTCAGATCAGCTTGCCTTGGTCCCCTTCGTTCGGGGATCTGTTGCTTATAGGTGTTGTCCGCATAAGATAAGGACTTGCTACGTGTGAGATTTCTTCTAGGACCATAGTCGACACATACATGGGCCTCCATATACTTGTGTTAGCGGTAATGTGACTTACACAGTCTGTCAGCCTTGATTTCAGGGATCATTTATAAACATGGGTGTACTTTTGTTTTTGACCCAATTTGGTGTCTGCAAGGCCAAGGAAAAAGGGACTCAGTTTCCAGGTTCCACAAACAGCTCTTTATCCTCCCAGAGACCTCATTTCCTTGTAGTCGTTGAATGATTCAGAATCATTCAATGCCACACATAAGGTAATTTTCTCTCTCTTTAAAACTCATTTTATTGATTTTTTTAATTGCAGACAATACCTGTTAACTTTTAACAGATTGAAACAATGTGGAAGAATAATCCAACAGGAAACCGTTCCTGCCTACGGCCGCCGCCTCTACATCACGCTTTCTGCAGGGAACTGCTGTTAACAGTTTAGGGTGCAGCCTTCCTGGCATTTCGATTTTTCATCCTTACAGTTAGTCGCCTTTTGTGGGAGTGAGGTCTGATGGAATACATTACGCAGTTTTGATCAGGTAGAGATAAACCCTCTATTTCTCTTTATTGACATTTGCAAAGGAACAAACAAAATAGAATTTTTTCTCTTACTGGGTTGTCTCTAGTTTTGAGAATACTGCTTTAGGCTTCAGTCTTCCCCAGGCAGAGTGGGGACTTCTTGCTCTATGTCTCGAAAGCAGTTTGATTGTTCTGATGTACAAGTGTGTACCAGCTTGCAGGGCACTCACTGGCAGCCCATTTGCTTCTCAGGCTGCTTTCCCACTCCCTGTAGTTAAGGATTTAGTTGTCTCAGGGCTGATGCAAGAAGGTGCTCCTTAGAGTTGGCTTCCATTGGTAAAGTCAAATTTAACACAGGCCTGATAGTACAAGAATCTCAGTGAGTGCTTAGTGATTAATGTTAGACTTGATTGTTCTGTCTGCACTACTTTTAGTGACTAGTAATGAAATGCTGGCTGAAGAAAGTCATCTTTGCTTTGATTTTTGGGAGAGGTAGCAATGTTCAATCTCTCCAATGACATGGGAGTCTGGGGCAGGCCTATAGCAAATGTTTATCACAGAGCTTCAGGCCATGGCTTAAAACCTTTGTAGGAATTACTGGTGTGAATATGGTTCTCCCTAAAGCAACTTGGAAGAGAAAAGGCAATGGTGCCTCCTGGACTACATGGACATTAATTATGGGGTGTTTGGGGTGGTAGGATGAACACCTTCATATCCTCTTGCTCATTTATCCTTTTAGCAACACTGTGGGACACAGGTAGGCTAAGCCTGGTCTTCTAGATAGGGAAACTGAGGCATAGAAAGGCTATTACTGGCCCCTGGTAACATAGACTCCACACCCTACCATGTTTACCTATAACCACACACCTGCCGTCGCCTGTGTTTTCTGCAGAGCTTAAGGCTGTACTCTAACATTTCTGAAGACTCATCAGAACATGTGACGGAATATGTTAGAGCAAAGTGGGAGGTCAGAGAGAAACTGCAGAGGGAGACTCGCCGGCTTCATGGAAAGATACAAGATCTTAGGCATTTGGAATTAGTAAGGGTCTTCTCTATGGAATAATTAAAGTAGCTCCATGAGTCTCCACAATATGCCAGATAAAAGAACTAGATGTGTTTTTACTATATAGAAAGACTGCCTGGCCACATGGATTTATGGTTTAGTGACAGTCCTCATTGTGCGTTAAGAAGCACTCTAGTGAAAGTTTCCCTAACAACATCCAAAATCATAACTCAAGGTCACTTATGTTCTAAAGATCTTGATGGCCCAGGCCATCACAATTCCTGTGCTTTATAGTTTAACGTATTTTAATAATATATTTATATTGTAAATGGTTTTTTAAATATTCAATTTGATAGACTCACATACTTCTTTTAATATGAATTTTCTCCTGAAATTATAGTTGCATGTTTAGTTTTTCTTCCTGCAAACCCCCTGAACGTTTGCTATATTTTAGCACTTAAACTGGAACTACACATTTGGCTATTTTTCTATTCGCTTTTAAGTGAATGTCAGTGGTAATAAATCTTACATTATTCTATGTAAAGGTCATGCATCTCCTTCATAAATGTTACCTACTTAATCCCAATAATTAAAGAAAGGATGTAGATTTGAAAGAGCACTGATTGGGTGCCTTCTGTAGGTATGCTTTTGAACAGAGATTGCGGACATATGTAAGCAAAATCTAATTTTAACTTTGCCCTACTAAAGTAAGTGTGTAGGATCTGTGTTAAAAAATATGTAAATCAGTACAGTGGCTTTGCTCAAGGTTATAGCTGCAATCAGTACTGGAGTATTGGCTTTTGCCCTGAATGTGTCTCTTTTTATTGACCTCTCAGAGTATCAGCCTGAACTTTAAGAAAATTTAGCTCCCAATAATAAGTCAGTCTTTCAGATCTTGTTTATAAAGTTAAATGTTTTTGTGTAAGTAATTTATAACTTAGTGAAAAAATGTATCACAATTGCAACATATGAATCAGATAAAGTGGGGGGGGGTCTGTTAAAGTAGAAAATGGTCCTAGAAAAGAAATTGTTTTAATCACTCTTTTAAGAAATAAGGAATGTTCTGGAAAAGAATTTAAATAAATCTATACCAAATTGTTTCCACTAGTTATCTCTGGAATGAGTATTGGGATTGGAGGTGCTGGTATAATCAAAGGCTTTGTTTATTTTTAACTAGGAGAGCATATGCTTGGGTTCTTCGTATAATTAAAGTGGATGTTTCTAATGGATTTTATGTAAGAGTCACCCACAACTTTCGGAGGAACACAATTCTTTTGTCAGGTGACTTATGCACATTATGTAACTCTAGTGGTCTTTCCTAGAAGAGAGATAACAAGGTATAGGAATCCTGAAAATTAAAAATGAACAAAAGGATTTGAACCACCCACCCAGTTGTGAATAATTTTAAAAAGTAGTTAAGAGGCCCACAATGAAAAGCAGAATTCAAATTTCTGCTACCTTACCACCCATAAATTTGTTGTAATCTCCCCTGTTGGCTCTGGGTTTCGTATGATTAAAATTTAGGGGCTGGAAATTTTGTTGAGACTTAATTAGAAGTGACAAACCAGAGACATTCCTGCCGGTTAGGAAAAGCTTAAGAAATTCTTATTGGCTAAATTACAAATATGTAACATTTTTTCTGAACACTGCATGGTAGTTCAGACTGCCTAAAGGTGACAAGATTAGCTCTGTTTTTCTAGTGAAGTAGTAAAAATTAGATTAATAAGTACCAGGCAAAGACCCTTTTCTTGTTTTTTTTTTTTTTGAAAGAAATCTTACCTTGAGTACTTCTGGCTGTGGAGATTGGTGCCTTAATTAGCCACATGTTCTTTTTACCTCCTGGGAAATAAGTACAGGATAAAATTGGGGATCAAGACGTAGACGTACATCGATTTAGCACACGCCGCTAAGTAATTCATCAAGGAATGTTGGTAATTAGTCCTGCCTCTTTCAACTCTTGGCTTATTTTATAAAACCGGTTGATTTAAAATAATGCCTGCTGATTTATTACCCACACGTTTCAAGACTGGGACTTGGCTCTTAAACAAAAGCAATATTGTGCAGTGATGGAAATGCGCCCTCTTGTTTTTGTGTTTTTACAAATTCTGAAGGGCCATCTATCATCCCCTGTTAACTTTGTTGCATTTTCCTTTACCCCCATTCAGCATTTTATTGGGCTTTCTTTTGTGTCTTGGTGAAGAGAAAGGGGGAGCAAATTTAAAACAAAACAAAACAAAAATCCAGTCTCTTAGAGGTTTGGATGTGAGGTGCTTGTCAGAGTATATTGGCTCAGTGTGGTTTGATGGAATTTAATTTGAATCCTTCGTCTGGTAAGACAGGCCGTAGTAGTGGCCTTTGGAGGTTTTTTTTTTTTTTTTTTTTTTTTTGCATTGTTAAATGTTTGGTGATATTTATGACAGCCAGGTTAATCTTAAAAGATTGAATTTATGAGAAGAACAGAACCTTATGACTTTGGCCTTGTAGTCCTGGTATCCAAGCACCATAGTAAATTATAATTTGGATGCCAAATTCCCATTAATGCTAAGTGGCGTACCTCATTATGCTCTAAGATGTGACCATAATCGGCCTCCTTGTTGAAAATCTAGGGATTAGGCTGACTTGGGTACTTCACTGTGTGAACTTGGGCACGTTTTCTGGTCTCTCTGGGCCTCAGTGTTCACATCTATAAAATGGGGATAATAGTGTCTGCTCTGGGGAGCTTTCTTGAGAGTTAAATGAGATAATTCACCAAAGTAGTGCTGTCTAGTAAAAATAGAATGTGAGCCATGTGCGTAAATTCAGATTTTCTCGTACTCTCATTAAAAGCAATAAAAAGAAATAAGTGACATTACTTTTAGTATATTTTATTTAATACAGTATTTCTAAAATATTATTGTTTCAACATGTAGTCAATATAAAAATTATTGATATTACCAAGATTTTTTGCATTCTTTTTTTTCATACTAAGTCTTTGTATTAATTAGGTCTTTCATACTATCTTCAAAATTAGGTGTGTATTTTAGAACTCCAACACATCTCAGTTTGAGCACTAAATTTTCATCAGAATTACTTGATCTATGTTTAGATTTTATAAAATTTGCAGTTGAAAAAGTAGATTCATATACTTAATTTGTTTCAAACATATTTAAAAGATTGCCAATAACTAAGTTGCCTATGTTCTTAAATTTTTTTTTTTGAAACAGAGTCTCATTCTGTTGCCCGGGCTAGAGGGCCGTGGTGTCAGCTTAGCTCACAGCAACCTCAAACTTCTGGGCTCAAGCGATCCTTCTGCCTCAGCCTCCTGAGTAGCTGGGACTACAGGCATGTGCCACCATGCCCGCTAATTTTTTCTCTATATATTTTTAGTTATCCAGATAATTTCTTTCTATTTTTAGTAGAGACGGGGTCTCGCTCGTGCTCAGGTTGGTCTCGAATTGTGACCTTGAGTGATCCTCCTGCCTCGGCCTCCCAGAGTGCTAGGATTACAGGCGTGAGCCGCTGCGCCTGGCCATAAATTTTGATTTAAATTAAATAATATATAAAAAATTTCAGTTCCTTATCTGAACTAGCCACATGTCCAGAGCTCAGCAGCCACACATGGCCTGTGGCCTTTGCCCTGGGCAGTGCAGATCTAAGGCATTTAGCACAGTGCTGGGTGGATGGACAGTGCTCAAAAAAGGATTCTGCTTTATTATGGTTGATAATAAGTAACATAATAATCTATAATTATTATATTATGCTGAAATAAAAAAATCTATAATTATTAATAATCTGAATGTAGTAATTATTATCATCATCTCCAAATTGCTATCTTCATATGCCAGTATTATACTTACCGAATACTATTGTTTTCCTATACCCCCTCAAAGAAAACAAACAAACGAAATTTTAGTCATTATTTTCTTTCTCATAGTTTGGAGCCTGGATTAGCTGACATATCTCATGTATGGTTGATATTTCCTGTCAGAAACAGCCTCTGGTAGGAGACGGCAGCCGAGAGTCACCTTTGGCAACATGGCATTGTGACTTGTCTCTGCCAATAGCCTTCCCGTCAGGCTTGAGGGTGGCGACAGCTCTCAACTTGTGAGTCACACGTCTTATTCATGCTCTCAATCCAGGTTCTTTTCAAACCTACACATATCACACTTACACAGCACCTGTCCAGCGTGTTAAAGATGTCTGAAACCTTGGAAATATATAAGCATTCCATCAGCATTCTTGCAAAACCGACATTGAGGGACAAGAAGATTAGTTAATCCTAGGTTGTTCTCTAATATACATTCCAGAGTAGCTTAATTAACATGAAGGATATTGAAAATTGGGGATTTTTTTGGTGGAATTTTATATACGATTTTTATTTACACTAATGTCGCTGAGGCAGTTTTCTTTCTTAGTTAACTTACAGTGTAATTTTAGGAAATTTCAGCGTAGTTCATACTACAGTGAAACAGCTCTTCTCCTTTTCTTATTCACCCAAGTTTTCTGTTTTGATAGTAATTTTTGATCATTTACGAAACCAGAAATAATTCCTAAAATGATAATTTATATTTTTTTAGGCACTTTGTCATTTCTAGTGAAAACAATAAGTTGATTATATTGGAATTAATAAACTGTGTTGGAGAGATTTAGTGTGTTCTTCACATAATACTAAGAGCCTCTAAAGTCGCATTCTTGTGCAATTACAACAGGCAAGAAAGCCAAGAGAACAAAAATGCTAACTATGCTATGACTTCCAGAAAGAAAAATGATTACCTTGTCAGGTATCATGATTTTCTTAGTTTGGAGTCACGTATATTTTCTCAGTGTTCATTATTTATTTTAGTATTTTCTTATCATCTTCAAATAATATGTTAATAAAAATTCAGTCCATGTTGATTTTGGTTTCCGAGTAGCTTTCGTGGTTGGTATTATGATAAAGTCACGTACCTAAAGAATTTTTTCAATTCATTAATTAGCATAATCTTGATAGAATTCATAACAGTGTTATGAATATGCGTAATTGTACACATTTTTATGACACTGAGGACTACTGGTATCTCATAGATAGGGAAGACAGATTGAACATTCTGAAAGGACCTTGATTTTGATATAAAATCTTCGTTCATTAGTTTGACATCTTGAGGCCAAGAATTAGAGACCAGCCTGGGCAACATAGTGAGACCTCAAGACCTCCTCTCTACAAGAAATTAAAAAAAAAAAAATTAGTCAGGCATGGTGGTATGTGCCTTTAGTCCCACCTACTCGGGAGGCTAAGGCAGGATTGCTTGTGTCCAGGAATTCAAGGCTGGGGACAGCTATGATCATACCACTGCACTCCAGCCTGGGTGGCAGAGCGAGGCCCCATCTCTTAAAAAAATGATATTAATTATTCTGTAGCTTAGTGGTTCTCAAAGTAGGTCTAGAATCTGCAGCCCCTGCATCACCTGGGACCCCATCAGAAATGTAAATTCCATTGATCATTGGAAGTTGTAAAATACCTAATAGCTATTTAGGGCATTTTGTACACGGGGATATATTCTATAATAAATGCATATATTATGCAAAGTTGATAAAAATAGATTAATTCTGTCAAATCTCGAGGAGGTAAGTTGAGGATAAAGCAACTATAAGAAACTCTAAACTTAACTTGTTTTGGTGGTTCCGGCTTTAAGCTACTGAAACCATTGGGCCTTTCCAGGAGCTCTAAGGGATCGATGAATCCATTTGTCTACAAACCTTTGTAAATTAGATATATACTTCACATATATACCACACATCTCTTTCAAATAAATGCAGATGCTGCTGTGATAAACAAAGTACAAAATGATACCACAGCCATACATTCCATTTTTTTCTTGTTTTTAGGCATTTTCTTGATCAACAAAAACCAAAAGCACAACTCCTAATCAAATGGAGCTTGAAATATTTGATTTTTAAAGCTGGTTAAAAGTTACTTTAAAAAAAATAATTATAAGAGCAGTTTTAGGTTTACAGCGAAACGAAGAGAAAGGTGCAGAGATTTCGCATGTACCCTGTGCCCACACGGCCTTCTCCATTGTCACCATCCCCACCAGAGAGGGACGTCTTTGCCGTCAATGAGCCTATATTGACACCTCATTATCCCTCAAAGTCCGTACTTTGTATTAGTGTTCACTGTTGGTGTTGTACACTCAATGGACCTGGAAAAATATATAATGACGTGTGTCCACCATTACGGTGTCGTACACGGTATTTTCACTGCCTCGAAAATCCTCCGTGCTCTGCCTGCTCCTCCGAAGTAAAAAGCCACTTAACTTCTCTTTAGGAAAAAATTTTTTTTTAAGCTATCAGGGGTTATTTAAATTCTACTTTTGGAATCTACTCTTTCTTAAAAAAACTGGATTTAGTTAAATGGTAACACAAAATGGGCCTTTCAGAGCCTGCAGAGCCCTGACATCTATAATTTCACAAGCAGCAGGCCCTTGATGGCCAGTCTCTGACATCAAAGGCCTTTCTACTGACGTGGCAGAGTCTTGACTTTGCCTTTTACACTGCAGCATTGACATCAAGAGGAAGTGTTTTTCTTCCTTTCTCTTTTCTTTTTTTGTATTACTTTTATGCCTGAAGGCAATATATCCAGTGCATGTGGCCAGCTTGCCCCTCTGGTTGGAATAAAACAAACGGTCATTTTAGGAAGCTCCACGGGAAAGACCAACTCTTTCTGATGCTGGTGTCCTTAACATGCACATCCAGCACGCCACCCCAAGCCCAGCCCTAGAAGAGGCACGGCTCCTCCGTGAACCATGAAGTACACTTTTCTTGCACCAGAAGACACCAGTTGCTTTCTTGCCTTCTTACCTCCCTCTTCATGCTTATAGTCAACTAGTAAGAGGAGAAAATCAGAAACCACCCTAAGAAGCCCCCTGGAGACTTCCACACTGGATCATAAACCTTGTTTCCTAGACCTACTTTGCTTTTCTCTGAGGGTTTCCATTTCTCAATTAAAATTCACACAAAGAATGGCTCAAAGGCGTTTGATTATGCACTGCACCTGCTGTTTGGTTGCAGTGTACATGTTTAAGGGCATGGGCTCCAGAGTTGATGCGCAGTGTCCAAATCCTTTCGGAACCTCAGTTCCCTTGTCTGGGGATAATAAAGTCCCCAGCTCGTGGTATTGCTGTGAGAAGTAAGTGACATGATGCTTGCAAAGCACTTAGCATGGTGCCTGACACAATACTTTTTAATGCTGATCACTGTCATGAGCATTTCAACTGGAGACACACGGTCCACAGTAATTGAGCCACGTAATGGGTTCTTGAGAAATGACTAAAAGGTTAATGCTTTGGCAAAAGGTCAGGAAAGTTGATTTTACCTACAGTCTAGAGTTAATTTCTCTAGAGATGCATGGGATATATAAAGATTCTTTTAACCAATTATTATTGTATTATGTTTCAGCAGGAAGGAATTTTAATTCTTCAAAACTGCCTGGCTATGTAGGTTCTAATACTAATTTTTGAGGGGGAAGGAAAATAGTGAGATACTTGGCCACAGTTTTTAACTTCCCCCACAATTACACTCGTTACTTAAAAGTCTTAGAAGTTGTTTTGATGATTGACGGCCAAATTAGGCAGCAGTTAAATCCTTGCTTGTAGAAAATTCTGGGAAAAGTGGTAAAAATTGGGGTTAAATTTTCAAGAAAAATTTATAGACATCAGGCTATCAAAATATTTCCTGGTTCTGAATTTAAACTTTTACTTATAAGCCAAGAAGCCAACAATTTTGATTCTGGAACTCTGGTTAAACATGAGTGCCCATACATGATTTCCTTAACTGTTCACTCGTTAAAGCATTATCATTTTTAGGCAAGTAGAGGTTCCAGATACATTTAATCACAGCCTCTCACCCCTAAGCCCACATTACAGAACCAGTCAACTGATGAAAACAAATGATCTGTGTTCAGAGAGTTTTCATCGCTAATCAAATTACATAATCATTGTTATCTAGTCTCTCAGTGTTTTGATTCATTTGCTCTGGAATTACCTGATTTCTTCCTTCCATTTTTTTTTTTCTGATCTAAGATCCTGCTATCCTACTCCAACACCCCCCATCTCTTATGATTTATGTACAAATTTAATCTTTTAATTTTTTACCTTTTAGAAATGTGTCACCTTGAGTGTTCTGTAGGCAATGCTAACTACTTTGCTGATCTTTATTTTTGCTATTAAACCATTTATCTTACTTCCATGATATATACTATCTTTTATCTTCAACCGGTCTTACAAAATTTACTACTTTAAAATTGATACTACAGCCATGAAATCAAAACATGCCTCTGCGTGGACCTGGAGTATGACCTTGGGGAAGTCTCTTCCTTTCCATCTGAGTTGTCTCAGACTTTCCTCCTAGCCCTGACATTCAATGAACCGTTTTCTTTTTCCTTGAGAGGCACTTACAGAGCACTGGAGTTTTATTGGCCTTAAGATGAAAGCAACAAAGGACTTTAAAAGCCCTTGAAAGAAACATTAGGTTTGTTTTAAGTATTAGATACATAGAATACTTGTCATGATAACGAACTTCAATGTATGTAGTATTTACAGTTTAAGTCACCAGTTTCTCCTTAAGGGTGGCAACAAGTGAGTCAGGAAAACCTCTTTTATCGTTATTTAGACATTCCATTATTTTTTCTAAGTGGATTTTGCTAATTATAAAAATAGCGTTACACCTAGCTATCGCTTATTGCATTTCTGAGACTTTCCTGAAGGTGTTTTAAGCAGAGATTGAGCACAGACTTATTAGGAATAGACAATGAGGCAGTCAACCAATCTGCTATGAGTTTATTTATATGAATGTCTTAAAATCCATATTAAATATTTAATTCTCAGGTTTACTAAATCTCTAATGTTATAATAAAATTCATCTTTGACACAATTTGTGGTCACAGGATGTTATGTAGCTTTTATTTATTGCTTTATTAAGGAGAAAACAAATAGAGACAAAGGATTTTTTTTTTTTTTGTTTGGTCCGTGAGTATGAGGACAGGGGAAGGGAGATTTAAAATGTGCTTCACTTCTCTATATATTATCCTCACTTTCTTTGAGCTTGTATATCAACATCGACTTTAGTTCTCTCCTTAAGAGGCACCGTGTTTTGTGGGTGTGTAGGGGTCTGTGTGTGTGTGGACTATTTTTCTCCCAAAGGCTTTCCTTTTTCAGTGATCTTTCAGCTTTTCCTCTTTTTCCCTCTTGGAGAACACCTTTATAGATGATATTATCCCTCCCTCTCTCCTTCCCTCCCTCCCTTCCTACTTTAAATGCACGAATCTGGAAATATATGGCCTGACTTTGAATCCTAGCTCTGTCCTTAGATAATCCTGGGTAGGTGCTTAGTCTGTAGTCGAAACCTTAGTTTCCTCCTCTGTAAAATGGGCACATCCTGTTCTGCTGCAATGTGCTTCTTTAATATGAAAACCTCAAATGTTATTGATAAATAAGAAAGTCATATGAGTGCAACATGAAATTCCTTTTGATTAATGTCCCACAGCATGTTAATGTTCGAAGCAATCAGAGGCAAGCTTTATCATACTTAAAGGTATGATAAGATGGCCTTAACCATAGATGAAGGCCTTAAGAAAAACAGGCTAGTGTCTACAAAGCATCTTCCCCTCCTGCAGGTTTAGTGGGATCTGAGCTTCAGGAACTACTTGGCTTTCCACGGGCTCTGCTCCCTGGAGAAGTTGAGAGTGCAGAGGCAGCCCTGCAAAGACATTGCTCTCTGTGCTCGCACCGTGCACTTGCAAAGAAGGCTGAATCCAGGATCAGATTTTAATTTTTTAAAAATGATCAACATTAGAAGCACTTGCCATCCGTGATCTACCTTTTGAGAGAGGAGGAAGCAGGAGTCTCAGTGTTTCAGGCTGTCTGTGATGCCGGCTGCTGATGCCAGTAGATATTTAACCAGCTGGTGTTGAATTAGGGTTTACCGATTGTTGTTATTCGTGCTCTGGTTACAAAGGTTTGTAGGTTTTCAGGGGTCTACCCTGACATTCTTTTTTCCTGTATGCCCTCTTATGCGCACTATGTGATTTTTATAGAACGTGATGTTTTCTCAGGACTGTATAGACGCAGTTAGAGCAGAAACAACCTTAATCAACTTCAGAGTAGGGGCAGTTAAATGAATTCATGTATGTAAAGTACATAGCACAGCTCCCGAGCTGGTTGTCCTTGAGTTGAATCTTGAAGGACCCTTAGGAAAGCACTCAATCAGTATTAGCTAGTACTACTGAACTCTTCTAACACTGAATTTTTTACTTCTCCAACGACGAAGGCAATTGGTCTCCCTTGCGGGGCAGTGCCGTGGGCACACAGAGGAACTGCAGTTCAGTCTCAAAACGTGAGGGACATATTCCTGAAGCGGTTAATGTTGAGTGGAAACTTGAAAGAATAGGGTTATAGTCCAAAGACTAGGTCGAGAGAGCATGGCATTAGGAGAGGAATGAAGCAACAATACGTATTCCGGATTTCGTTGTGAATGCAAGGTAGTGTCACAGCAGGTGGGACCGAGAGGGCATTGGGAACTGAAGCTGATGTGTGAGCAGGGGCCGGGAGCTTGGATTGGAGGCAGTTGGTGTAGGGTAGCCACTTACAGCATGTGTTTGCTTTTGTTGCCGTTTGTGTGTTCATTTATTTTCCTTTTAGAGAAGAAGAGGGATGCTAAGGTAGGCTTTTCTGGGAGCTGGTGGAGATGGGGGTATCAGTTTTAGAGAAATACTGCTGGAGGTGGGGAGTCAATCAAAAAGATTTTGGGAATAAACAACAAAAGCATTGGTTTCAGAAGTCTTAGACAAGAAAGCACTGGTTAAAAAAAGTTAAAGGGTAAAATGAATAGAACATTGTTAGACGAAATGGAGAAGGAAGAAGGCATAATACAATACACATTTCACGTAGAAGAAAAGTGAACACAGTAGAAAGTTAGAAATTAGTCTATACCACGAGTTGACAATGTCCATGGCCGACATCCTGCCTACTGCCTGTTTTTGTAAAATTTTATTAGAATACAGTCATACGCATTCACTTTCATATGATCTGTGGTTGTGTTTATACTACCATGGCAGATGTGAGTACTACAACAGAGACCTCATGGCCCACAAAGCTGAACATAATTACTCTCTGGACCCTTTTAGAGAAAGTGTGCTGACCCACTGGTCTGTGTGCATGGCTAATAAGTAGTAAATGTGGAACTCAAATCTTTGAGAGCTGGAATCATAGCTCTTTTGTTCACCTCTTGTATCCCAGACATTTTACCTTGGTCTGAGTCCTCATAAATTAACATTTATTGAATTAATGAATACATGAGTATGAATGAATGAATAAACTAATAAAGTCTACTTAATTCACAACCTGTGCTATTCATTATTATTCTGTACTGATTCTTAGAAGGATGTTGATTGGGAATTAGTATATAAGATAAATATTCATTGAGTGCCAGCAATGTGTAAGTTATTGTTCTTGGTTTTCAGATATAATGCCAAAGATTTTTGTGTGCACTTGTGAAACTCACTGCTCATAGGGAAGACAAATGTTATTTAAATAATCACAGAGATGAATGCACAGCTGCAGCTTCAACAGGTACCAGACAGGAGAGGGACAGTGTTATGGGAGCTGGTGATGAGAGGATTTGATGTAAAGAGTCTGAGAAGGCTTTCCTCTATTCACTTGTCCTGTGATCTGAAGAGTGAGTAGACTTTAAAGGGATAGGGGCATTTCAGGCAGCAGGAACTGCATGTGCAAAGGCCCTGTGGCAGGAGAAGGTAGGCAATGATCAAAGAGAAGGCTGGCCTTGCTGGAAGTGTCTCCAGAAAGGGGATGACGGTAAGGAGTGAGGCTGAAGAGATGCCTGGGGTCTTGTGATCAGGACAGGGAAATCCATCTGCTTCTCGAACCAAGTCTGAACGTGAGCTACAAGTTTGGGACTCAGTTGTAGAGTAGATGTTGTAGTCCGGGAAGAGTATGAGGTCGCCAGGGAGAGTGTTGTAAGAGAAGATGTGGGCCCTGAGAAGAACTCTGGAACATGCCAGTAGAGTATAGGACAGAGGGAAAGAACTTATGAAGAGACGCAAAAGACTAGGAACAAACCTTGGAAACCTGATGTGGCAGGAAAGTTTTGAGATAGAAGTTTATGGCATGTATGTCCAGGAAGTTAAGAATTGAGAAGTGTCCATTGGATTGGTCCTTTGGGTGATCCCAAGGAAAGAGCAGGTATGAGAGAATGGAGAGGGACGGCTGGAGCTGCTCATTTGTTGAATGAATGGGCAGAGAGGAAATGGAAAATGCACACATATTCATTCAGTTATTCAACAAATGGTTATTGAGCATCTATGTATTAGGGATCTAATGGTGAGCAAAAACACACAAGGTTGTTGCTCTCTTGGGCCTTACTGTGAAGTAGGGAGATGGATACTTAGTCATGTAATCTCCCCGCACCACTCAAAAAGGTGAGCAGACAATAAAGGTTATGGTAAGTGCTGTAAAGTTGCGATCCCCAACCCCTGGGCGGCAGACCGGTACTGGTCCATGGCCTGTTAGGAACCGGGCCATACCGCAGGAGGTGAGTGACGAGTGAGCTAGCAAAGCTTCATCTGTGTTTACAGTCACTTCCCAGTGCTCGCATCACCGCATAAGCTCTGCCGCCTGTCTGATCAGTGGAGGCAATAGATTCTCATAGGAGCATGAACCCTACTGTAAACTGCGAATGCAAAGGATCTAGGTTTCACACTCTTTATGAGAATCTAATGCCTGATGATCTGAGGTGTAGCTGAGGCGGTGATGCTCACGCTGGGGAGCAGCTGCAAATACAGATTATCGTTAGCAGAGAGCTTTGACTGCACAGTAAATGTAATGTACTTGAATCATCTCGAAGCCATCCTCTCTCCACCCCCGACCCTGGTCCATGGAAAAAATTGTCTTCCATGAAACCGATCCTTGGTACCAAAAAGGTCGGGGATTGCTGCTATAAAGGAAAGAAAGAATGTTCTGGGGGAATATATAGCAAAGGAGGGAGGAAGTGTTTGGGCACAGAAGAGTTTTCTGACTAAGTGATATGGGAGCTGAAGGAAGCATAGGCGTTATCCGTGTGAAGTCTGTCATGAGAGAACATCTCAGGGGGGAAAGAAATGCTGGTTCCCAGGCCCTGTGGTGTCAGAAGGCTTAGCAGCCCCAGGAAACAAGAGGTGAAGTCCAAGGTAGTTGCTTGTGGAGAGCGAGGGTTTGAATTAGGTGTGCAGAAAGCAAAAGGTGGGCAGGAACCAGAGTGCCGAGAGTATCATCGACCATCTTAAGGATTCATGTCTTTGTCCCAAGAGCAATGGAAGCCATGCAGAAGTACAGGCTGCGGGAGCTGGGCCTGGGCTTTGAGAAGTGTAGTCTACTGTCTGTTGAGAGAGCGTGAGCCTGTTAGACCTTTCTGAACCAACCTGAGCAGATGTCCCTAAGAAGGATTCTCATCTCAGGGGAAGTTCATGTCATCTTCTGAGAGTGGATTCACCCAAGCTCTTCAGAAAACCCTCAGCTCAGATACAGCCTATGCCTGCCTTGGCAGAAGAACATGAAAATTTCTCCCGAAACCCGCTTGGAGAAAATTCTCCTGCGGAGAATAATGTCTTCTAGGGATTTGTGTAAGCTGTAATTTCGGGAGATGTGGATTTCTGGACCCACCAATCGTAAGCAAAAAGAAAAAAATGCAGACGACTTCTGAGAGGAATGGCTTTAGGCTTGAGTTACCTCTGGTTGGTGTCTCTCCTTGGGGTCTGCAGACAGGCAGATAAGTGTTGTCAGAGACCTCTCCCTTTAAAAGCCACTTGTACACCTTTCTCCTTCTGCGTTCTCCTGCCCTCAGATCTGATGAATCAAGAAAGCCTTGCTAAGAGTAACTTACCAGCCCATATGCAGAGAAGTCTTTGCATAGTAGGAAGACTTGATTACTACCAGGGTAGGGGTGGGAGGGGAAATTATGATACTTCAGTGTTGTTCTTGCCTATGTTTTCCTTTTTCTGAACTAACACTCTCTCTCTCTCTCTCTCTCTCTCTCGCTCTCGCTCTCGCTCTCGCTCTCGCTCTCTTGTTTCAATTTGTTCTGCATAAAACGTGTGGTACAATTACCTGCATTTCTTCTCCTCCTTCCTGGCCCTGTTTAACCCCACACCTCCCACATCTTTGTTCTTTGTGCTCATCCTGATTGACTCATGAGGTGACACTGGCTGACACTTGGCAAACCAGTGACCTTCTTTTTGAGCTAGAGTTGACAAAAGCTGATAGAATAGGATAAAAAAGGACAGACAGAAGCCTGAAGCCAGCCCTTTCTTCATTAAGGAGGAGGTGGCGTAGGGAAATATATTTAGAGGAAGTTCTGCTTCGAATACCTCGGGAATATTTGACTAGGTAATTTGTTCAAGAACAAAAGTGACATAATTAAGGCAAATAAAGGATGAAGCACAATGCTCATTCAGGGAAAAGGAGGTGGATGGATAGAGTAAAAAAGGGTTATATAATGTCTATTTTACAGATATTACCTTCTGAAATTTCTGCATTTGTTACCTCTGAAAATTAGAAGAATTTAGCTGGAAAAGTAATACCTTCGAGAGGAAAAATGGATCTGAAATATATTAAGCACCAGAAGCCATCCTTTGTACATCTCCTCAGAAAAGTTGTTTTCAATTAAAAAACAAAAAACCTGTGAGTGTGGAATGAGATATGTGTGAAGTACATTGAGCTCTTCGGATGAAAGTTGCTACAGTATAACCTTTTATATATTGGGTTTTGGTTGTAATTTCAAGCAACAAACACCTAGACTAGCTGGATGAAAAAAAAAATGGCTCTTTAACCGAGCTAGCAGCAACATATACTAATGTGATTTTTTTAAAAAACCAATATATCTCGTCAAACTTTGCCTCTGTGTTAAAATCTGTAATATTTAACATCACTGAGAGCCATTTTGCTAAATATGAATAATATGTTATTAATAATGCAAGTGTTTTGGCTCTTTTCGAAAAAAGTTATGTTTTTTAGTACATTTTTACCATTTCCATTTTGCCAAGATTTAGATAAGTTTTGTGAGCTAAAGAACAGTCCTTTCAACTTAGGAACCCAAGTTTTTAGCCAGGACGCCCTGACTCTTTTCTTCCACTCATATTCCAGATCCTCACGCTTCAATTTTCTTTAAGACAATTGTGAACTGAAAATGCAATCCTAAGCCCTCTGCTAATGGAAAGGACCCCTCTCTGCCAAGGGGACCCCAGAAACACTTTAAAACTGAGTTCCCAGCCATGACAGGATGGGAGTGATAAAGCACAATTATACATGGACGTGCTTTCTCTTATAAATATTCATCACTCCTCGTATAGCTTGTTGAATATGTATTATTTGACCACTTTGCACAGTATAAAATCTTGTTCCTCTTGTCTCTGCAGCACATGTGTGTGGCTTCTGGCCTGGGCTCTGCTTTCTATCCTGTTGGAATGGCTGCCCAATGGCTGCTGCTCTTTATGAGAAATAAAGCTCTCTTTTTTTCCAAAGTATAAACCTCGTTAATTTTGTTAGTGAACACTATCTTTGTCAGAGTGCACTTAGAATGAACAGAGTCTGAGCCCACAGAAGTTTGCTGTTGCTTAATTATTTTTCTACCGGTGGCCCATGGTCTAACTGCACATTAGAGACGGAACAATTGCCCCATCCTCTGAGTAGCTCCGCACTTCTGCATGGATTATAACCAGAGGGGGAAGAGCAGGGGGAGATGGAGCCCTGGCCCAGTCAGCAAGAGCGGGGGGCCCAGGGGTAGCAGATTTGCTTTATAACTGTTTGCTTTGCATTGGAAATTGAGTTGGGGACCCAATCCCACTGGCAGTGGAGAGGAAACTCTACTTCTAGATTGTGTTCCCCGTGCTTGGTGAAAACCAAAATGGAGAGGTGGCCATCAACAGACTTAAGACTTTTTACATCAATGTCCTAGTATCTACCAGGAACAAATAACATTCATGTTTTGTGGTTGTTCCTTTCTTCAGTTTTTCTTTTGTTTCTCCAATGATGAGCAATCCTTATCATCTCTTATGCATCCCTATTTTTTTTCCCATATGCATAAATGCCTAAGGCCATGACAGCTAACGCCTTACTTAATGTATTTGTTCTTCAAGCTCAGTTTGAACTTCATGAGAACATGCCTATTTGGTTTACGGCTGGGTCCCCAGCACCTAAAAGAATATAGGGATGTACCACAGACTCAGTAGATACTTATTCAGTGAAAGTGCAGTTTAATTCATGTCTTGATGCTTATGTCTGAGTGACCTTGCTGTCCAGTGTACTTGTCTGGGTGATTTATATTTTCCTCCACACGAAGGGTTAAACAGCTCATAGGTTATTCTGGTATAAAATAGACCCCTTTGAAAACCAGCCCGAGGCTCTTTTTCTTTCTTTCTTTTTTTAAATATAGCATGCTGGTTTGATCTTCAGACAAAAATACTACTTTTAATTACTGTGCAGTCTTCAGTTACACTCTTAACCTCTGGGACACAAAGATTGTAACACATTCAATTCTTTATCTTTTTTTTTTTTTTTTTTTTTAGGGACAGGATCTCACTCTGTCACCCAGGCTGGATTGCAGTGATGAGATTATATCTCACTGCAGCCCTGGACTCAAGCGATCCTGCTGCCTCAGCCTACTAAGTAGCTAGAACTACAAGCACATGCCACCATGTCTGGTTAATTTTTTTTATTTTTTATTTTTCAATTTTTTCTAGAGACGAGGTCTCACTTTGTTGCCCAGGCTGGTCTTGGACTCCTGCCCTCAAGTGATCCTTCCACCTCAGCCTCCCAAAGTGCTGGGATTACAGGCGTGAGCCACCATTCCTGGCCTCAATTCTTTGTCTTTGTCTTGATTATTGGCAGCTCATGATGTTAAGTTGGAATGGCCTCTGAAACACTTTAATATATACTTTATTTTTTAAGGTAAAAAGCAAACAAAACAAAACCCAAATGGGTTTGTTTTTTAATTTTAAAATAAATTACCTTATCTTTGTTTTACAAAAATATGGAGTAATTAGAAGAATTCAATAATAGCATTTTGTATCATGTTTTATTATTTCCAGTTTTCTTTGTAGAAATTATAAGCTATGGTCTCTGAGTCTTCAAAGAGTTTAGAAACTAGAGTTTCCTTTTAAGTTGACCACATACTGTGATTTTCCACTTTGATTATTATGAAACCATAGAGATGAAAATTCAATGTATATCATAAGAGCAATTTTTCTCTATGATGTGGATCTAATTTGTGGTTGGGAATAGTGATTTTCAAATTAGCTAATCTTTGGAGTATCCTGGCAAGCTTTTAAGCATAAAAGTAGCCATGTCCGAACTTGTAGTCTGCGAGTGGCCTTGTAATGTGTATTTTTATTTTTTTAATTTATTTTTATTTTTAAGTGTTTGTGAAATATTCTCAGAAATTTATTATACTGAGAAAAGAAAATCCCAATAAGTACTTCCCCAAGTAGAAAGGGAATAAGCCATATTGTCTGAACTTAATGTCATAAAACCAAAAATTAAATGCAAAACATTAAACAAATGATTAATTGTCCTGACAATTAAATACCATATATCCATGCAATGGATATACTTTTGATTTTTTTTTTTTTTTAAATAGAGACAGGGTCTCGCAATGTGCATTTTTAAAAGACTTCCTGGTGGTTTTGGATGGTGAGCAAATTCTGGTTTAGGACATGGAATCAGTAAGTTCAAGGTCATGGGTATGATTTAGCAGTTGGCCTATTGGTTGTACACTGTTCTGTGACCGGAGATCTGCATCTGAGCCTGATCACCATGTCAGAGATGGATATTCTTGATGGGGTGTAGGTAAGAGAGCGTGCACCGGGGAAGCCTTCAGCCTAGATCCAATCTGACTACCACAAAAAATACCTTAGATGATGAGGCCACTAGGATCATCTTCTCTAAGGGCAGCTGGTTTTGTGCCCCTTGCCAGGCAGCAGCCTTGTCATTGGGGGCTTCTTTCTTCATTTGGCCTTTATTGTTTTTTTAAATTGGTGGTCATCAAAAGCAGTGTTGTTCAATTGCCGACTAATTGAGACTCACAGGTCTTTTCCAGTATCCCCTGAAGATGGGATTCAGAAAGGCAGCTCTCGCTTCTAGAAGGCATAGCTTCTAACTCTGCCGTGGTGTGGGAGGTGTTGTGGCAGCACGCGAGCAAGAAGCACTGGAATCCGATTACCTGGGTTCTGGTTCTGCTGCTGCCGTGTGCTAGGTGTGTGTGATCTTGGAAGCAAAGCGACTTAACCTCTGAGAGCCTGTTTTCGCTTTGGCAAAAAAGCAACAATAATAATACAAGGTTCTTGGGGGGCTATATGAGATAATGCCAGTGCAAGCGAAAGGGTAAGCGCTAAGTAAATGTCAGTGGCTGCTGTTAGTACTACGAATTTTGAGTAAGAATTCTAGAAACAACTTGTGTTTAGCTTAAAGCAATATTGCCCATAGTTGTTTATTAATTATTGCCTCCTTCTGTACTCTCTGGAATTTTAGTTCATTCATTCATTTCATAGATATTTATTTAGTACTTACTATTTGCCAGGTAGGGTCCAAGGCACTGGGAATACACTAGTGAACAAAAGAGACAAAACATAAATGGTAGTGTAAAAATTGACACTTCACTGCCTTTTAACAGCCCCACCATTTAACCATACTAAAGACTGAGAGAAGAACTTTTTTATCATTTTTAGATTTTGTGTATTTGCATATACTGGGTACTGACCAGCGTGAAACATAGCAACAGAAATGCTGATAATTTGCTTCATGCATCTTCTTCTGGTCTGTCCTGTCTCCATCCATTATTGGCCAAATCCTGTCCAACCAGTAAGGCCCAGCTCAAACGTTGCTTTTTATGTGAAACGTTCCTTAGCTTTTCCTCCTCTTCCCAGCTCCTCTCTCTCCTCCACTTTCCACCCACTACCTTCATAGACTCTTGCTTGTATTTCCTTTATAGTCCATATCGATTTATCCTTTCTTCTACCATTATTTTCACCCTTGTAGACCGTACGTAACGTGAGATTAGGACCACGTGGCTTCCATAGCTTGCACGCCCCTAGCTCTTAGTACAGCCCCTAGTATGTAGTAAGTCGTCAGTATGATGCAGAGTTTATTGAGATAGAAAAGGAGAGTTCAGTCTACAAATGATATTTTCCTTTCTTCACTCTCTGTAAATCAGGAGTAAATACACCTGCCTCACAGGCTGGTGAGACTCTGTGAGACAATACACAAAAATAGAAGGGTTAGCACAGCACCTTCATAGTATAGTGTAGAAAACACACTAGTTATTTTTTTTAGACAGCTTTATTGAAGCCTAACTGACATATGATAAAGTACACATGTTGAAGTGTACAGTCTGATAAATCTGAAAAATCTGATTTGGACACATTATCCCTCTGTGAACTGATTCCCACAATCAAGATAATGAACACGTGTATCCTCGTGCCTCTTTGTAACTCCTTCCTTCCCATCTCAGCCCCCGCCCTCGCCCCCAGGCAACCACTCACTAGAGATGAGTTTGTAATTTTCAGAGTTTGGTAAGTATGGATTCATATAGCATGTGCTTTTTTGTAGGGAGGGGCTTGGCTTCTTTCACTCAGTATAATTTGTGATGCAGCGCTGGGTAGTATTCCTTTGTATAGATATACCACAGTTTGTTTCTCCATTTGCCCCTTGATGAACATTTGGAATTATTTCCAGTCTTGGAATATTACAAGTTAAGTTCCCATGAATATTTGTATACAGGTCTTTGTATGGATGCATTCCTTCATTTCTCTTGGGTGAATATCTGGGAGTAGAACAGCTGAATCATACATTAAGCATATATTTAACTTTTTAAGAAAGTGCCAAACTTTTTTCCAAAATGATTTTATCATTTATATTCTCACTGGCAATGTATGATGGTTCCATTTCCTTATATCCTCTCTAGCACTTGGTATGGTCAGTCTTTTAAATTTTTTGATAGATTTGTATACTGATGGGTGTGTAATACTATCTCATTGTGATTTTAATTTGCATCTCCCTAATGACTGATGATGTAGAACATCCTATCATGAGCCTATTTGCCATTCACGTATCTTCTTTTGGTGAAGTGTCTGTGAGAATCATTTGCGCATTTTTAAATTGGGTTGTTTGTCTTACTGTGTTTTGAGCGTTCCTTATTTGTTCTGGATCCATCAAATACATGCTTTGCAAATATTTTCTCCTACTTTGTGGTTTGTCTTTTTGTTCTATTAATAGTGTCTTTTGAAGAGCAGAAGTTTTTGATTTTGATGGAGCCAAATTTATTGGGGTTTTTTAAATCATACTTTTGATGTCATATGTAAGAATTTTTTGCCTAACCCGAGGTCATAAAGATTCTCTATGTTTTCTAGGAGTCTTACAGGTTTAGGTTTTATGATTCATTTTGAGTTAATTTTTATATGTAAGATATGGATTGAAGTTTATTTTTTTACATATCGATGTCCAGTTGTTGCAACATCATTTGTTGAAAAGACTATCCTTTTTCCTCGCATTGCCTTTGTATCTTTGTTAAAATCAGTTGATCGTATGTGTGGGTCTATTTCTGGACTCCATACTTTCTGTTGGTCTATTGGTCTATCTTGACACCAATAACAAGTTGTCTTGATTACTGTAGCATTCTAGTAAGTCTTGGAATCAGGTATAGTCTGACCTCAAATTTGTCTTTTGTTATTAGTTTTCATAGTAAAATTAATGGATAATGGTTTTGTTTATCATGCCAATCTTTAGAGAGGTGAAACTGAAACTTTGCTTTATTGCTCTGGTTAATAAATGCCATGATTTGACATTCCACTAGTTGTCTTTCTCTTAAAGTAATTAATCTGAGGTATTTTAGAATTTTCCCAAATAGCAGAGGAATGAGTTATGTACAAATGCACTTGTATAATCTTTAACTTTTTCTAAGTCTTATTTTACATTGTCTGTAATGCTGTAGTTATTTAACATTTAGCAAGTGACTGCAGAGTGCTTGTGACAAGACTGATTAAAATACCCTGGGAGATTCCGAAGTGGATTGTAAAATTTATCCAGGAGGATTATGACTGGGTTTTTGTTTGCTTATTTTACAAGATGCCCAAATGGAGAGTGTCTAGAAAGAGACCGGCAATCTACAGGCTGTTGGGTATGACTTACAATAGCAGTTGTAACACTCTCCCTTTCTCCTTTCTACTTCTTTGATTGACCATGCATGCACAATAAAATCAGCATCTTTTATTTATTGTCTGCTTAATATATGCTGGTCACTGTGCTGAATACCTTACACAAATTGTCACGTTTGGTACTTACATTGTCAATATGAAATAAACCCCATAAATACCTGTTTTGCTTGAGGGAGGTCTATCAACTTGTCCAAGGATACACAATTAGAGGTAATGGAGCTAGAGTCTGATCCTCTCCCTCCATGATCTCGTGTTCCTAATCACCGTGCTATCACACCCTTAGTACTAACAATGAAGGGGCTTCAAACTTGAAATACAACGTAAATAGTCCATTAGTCTCTGGAATTCCTTCTTTCTGTGTCCAGAACTTTCCCATATATGATTTCTTCTGAACTACTGGATGAAAAAGTCATGTGGTATTTAGAGATGGAGCCTTGTGGGTCAGACTGACTGAATAAATAAATGGATCATTTATTCACAGAATAATTCAACACAATTCTATTGCGTATCTATGTGCCAGACATTGTTATAGGTGCTGGGGATATACTGTAGCAAAACAAGCAAACAGACAAACAAAAATAGAGGTTCTTTTTTCATGAAGGTTGTATTTTACTGGGGAGAGATACATGATGGACAACTTTGAGATAGTGTGGATGAAATTAGTTCATAAGCAGGAGGTCATATCCTCCTCGGATCCCAATCTAATGGCCTGTATTACAGTGCCAAAACTTGTTATTGAAATCACCTTTGATTTCAGATAGGTGACTCACCTGTTTGTCCCTGGTAGTTTTGAGTGTGTTAAGCTTGGGTAGACCATCTGCTTTACCTAAGCTTAGATCATTGACTCTTTTTCCTAGTAGTGAATTTTCCCCAGACCACCCATCTCTCCACAGACCTTTTAAATGTATGAGAGCAAACCCACAGTAATTGCTCTTGAGAAAAAGCAGTGTCTGTGTGAACACAAGAAAAAACATATTTCATTTGGGCTCAAAGAGAGTTTCTCAAAGTTGTCTCAGAAAAGGCTTAAGAACAGTAAACTTCACAAATAATTTTTTGAAAGGAAGAAGGAAATGATTTATCTATTATTTTAATGGTTTTATTTCAAGAGTGGGACAAGTAAACCAATATATCCAGGTCTTTTTTTCTTCTAGAATGTTTTTGTAGGAGGTCTTGCAGTATTTTCCCTACCCTTTTGCCTTTTGGTCTTATTGTATAATCTAGGATGGATACATGAGGTGGAAAGATACAGAAATGTTCTCAAAGTGGTTGGTTATGTTACCTAATTAACTCTGAAGGTGTGACTAAATTTTGTACCATTTAAATGGCAAGAAAACATTCCAGAAGGAGCTGTGTTTTCCTGGGGTATAGGTTCGCCTTTCTGTGTCTCTAATGCAGTTGAAAAGTGAAGAATGGTAAATTTCTATGGAAGGTAATATGGAGATACCTCAAAGAACTAAAAGCAGCACTGCTATTTGATCCAGCAATCCCACTAGTGGGTATTTACCCAAAGGAAAAAAAGACATTCTGTAATAAAAACATCTGCACTTGAATGTTTATAGCAGCATGATTCACAATTACAAAGATGTGGAAACAACCCAAGTGCCCATCAATACGTGAGTGTATTAATAAAATGTGGTATTAATATATATATATACCATGGAGTACTACTCAGCCTCAAAAAACAATGGTGAACTAATACCTCTTGTATTATCCTGAATGGAGCTGGAGCCCATTTTTCTAAGTCAAGTGTCACAGGAGTGGAAAAACAAGCACCATTAAATTGGAACTAACTGGTCAACTCTTACGTGCATGTGCAGGAAGTAACATTTATCGGGTGTCTGGCAGTTGGGAGGGGGGAGGAGGGGATGGGTAAATTCACACCTAATGGGTTCGGTGTGTGCAGTCTGGGGGATGGGCACTCTTGTAGCTCTGACTTGGGTGATGCAAAGGCAATATATGTAACCAAAGTGTTTGTACACCCATCATATTCTGAAATGAAATGAAAGAACAACAAGAAAAGAATGGATTCCGTTTTCTGTTCTGCCTGATGAAATTAAAAAAAAAAAAAAAAGACAAAACCAAAAACTCTCTTATAGCATATGTCACTTCTTTATTTGGCCCGAGTTTTCAAACTAATAGTTTCCTTTTTCGCCACCCCACCCCACCTTCTTTAAAAAAATTAATAGATAATAGATTTTTTTATTTGACAATTAAAAAAATAGTTGCACTTTAACAAATGTAAAATCATTGTGTTTAAAAAATCATATGAAAATAATAGTAAGATTTTTTTGTTTCCTTACTCCACTGATATTTGTGTATTGGTGTTTGTTTTACCACACTGTAGTTCAGTCTCCTATGAAGATGTGGGAAAATGAACACATATACACTGCTGGTAATAATGTAATTGGTACAATTTTCCTAGAAGAAAATTTAGCAAAATGCATCCGAAACTTCAGTGGTTTTTATATCTTCTGTCTGGTAATTCCACTTGGGATTTGTTTTTCTTTCCTTAGGAGAAAGGAATAAGCAACAATCTCAGAGATTTTGTTCCTACACGAGCTGACACAATTTCTTAAGATTTATATTGAAGTTAATTCCTTTGTACTGTCAGTTTTGCTTTTAAATTGAGTTTATTTATGGGATAAAATTTGTTTAATATAAAATAGGGCCTTAGAAAATATCTTTGATGCTTATAGTTATAGAATATGGTGATTTCCTCTACTAGCTGCTAAATTCTGTTAGGTTTTTAATCACACTTCTGGGAGATGGTACTAATTAGAAAGACAAAGTTAAAAAACAAACAATAAATAGGAAAACAATATTGCTAATATAAATAACAGACATAGGATTGATACCTAGACTATATAAAGAACACTTGAAAATCAGTAAGAAAACAGTGGGGTGAGAGAGGAGGCAAAGAATATAGATAGGGAATTCACAAATGTTCAGCCTGATTTGTAATTAGAGAATTGCAAATTAAAGTAACACACAGCTACTATTTTATACACAATCAGATGGACAAAATTTAGAGAACCTGGTGATGCCATGTTTTGAAGGAACAGGGAAATCAGAACCCTCATACATTGCTAGTGGGAGCGTAGATACACAAACGCCTTGGGGAACAATTTGACAACATTTAATAAAGTTTTCAACATGCGTAACCTGCCATTTAGTGATTCCACTTCACGGTTTATACCCCAAAGAAACTGTAAAGGAGACATGCACAGGGATGTTCACTGCAGGCAGCATCGTCTGTGATGGCAACAAACTGCAGTCACCCTGAATGTCCACCGGTTCATACATGGAACATATAAAATGGAGAAAAGAAGCAGATTAGATGAGTGTGTATCATCATGGCTAGATTTCAGAAACTGAATAGTAAGTGATAAAAGCAAGTTTGTCCAGACATACATATGATCAACAATTATGTAATTTTTAAAGAAAATCACACAGAATAACATAGGTACTTTATAGATGCTATGTTGTAAATGCATGAAAACATGGATTGGATAGATATGCAGCAAATTCTGGGTAACAGTTGCCTCTGGGAAGGGAGAGAGGTGAACTTACAGAGTTTATTGTTATTTCTAGTATTTAATCCAAAACAAACATGGCAATACATTATTTTAGTTTTTTCATTCTACGGGGCAGGAAGATGGCAGTTATATCATTCTGCACATGTTTTAAAAAAAATTAACAAAACAGGGAGGGAACACTTTAAAGGAAATAAAAGTAATGAGGTGCATCTCAGCCAAAGTGTTCACCAGAAGCCTGTCCTCTCTGTGTTTGATCGGTTGGCTTCCTTGCAGGCTGCTTTGCATGCATTCTAGTTGCCTTTGTTGCCGGTTCCCCTCACAGTCTCGTTATCTTGCAGGGCAGTAACTTTACGTGTGATTTCTTTGAAGCCAAGCCTCCTGCTATTTACCGAAGAAAGTGTGATAATCATTCTATAAGTCACTCATAGAAATTGTTACAAAGCTTCACAAACCCTCTGGGGTCAGTGTTGAGGAAGGTGTGGGGAAATGAGCGCTTCGATCCTCTGTTGGCTGAAATGTAAGTGGAATAATCTTTTGCAGGGAATTTGGGCAGCATCTATCAAAATGGAAAACAGGTACTGTCTTTGCCCAACTATTTTCTGCCTCAAAGACTCTGCCCTCCAGAAAGCTTATGTAATGGTGCAATACATCCATAATGCAAGAATATTGAATTCTTCATTACTTATAATAATGAAAATTGGGAACAATCTCAATGCCTTTGTATCTGGGAATGATTACAAATTTTTACTAAAATGGGATGGAACACTACTAGGTGCCTGCTTTTAAAAAGAAAGATAGGTAGAGGTGTGTTGACATGGAAAGTTGTCAGTGTTAGATTATTATTTTTACAAAAGCAAGCTACAGAAAAGTATCACATAACCAGATATTTGTTTTGAATGCATGTGTTGAATATATGTAATTGAGATTATATTTTTATTTAATTCTATTATATTTGTGTTAGCCTAGAAATAAATGTAGAGAAAACATGTAAACTCTCAAATGAATGACTTCTAGAGAGTAGAAATAAAAGTGTCTTTATTATTTTTTTGATGAGCTTCTTTTATCATTTTTAATGAACAACATCAGTAGTATTACTGATGTTGGAATGACATTTCCTCCTAAAAGTATGAAGGAAGGATGTCATGTGTTTCATGTTTTTCACTACTGTTTTTCTTTAGGAGATGAATTCTTCTTTTGAGAGATCTCATTTGCTTGCCCTGCGTTAGTAATCTAAGGTTTTTCTAAGACTCCAGAGAAAGCTGAAGTAATGGAGCAGTGACGATGGTGCATAGTTGAATCTGCATGAAGGTGACTCAGATTTCAGCCCTTGGTGCTCAGTCATCATGCGCAGTGACGGACTGCATCTCGTTTGTGATGGTGCCCGTGACGCTTCTTAGATGTGAATAATAGCGCAGCTCATTGGACAGGACGGGAGAGCGGGGTATGTCCCCGGTTGTCATCGGTGTATAAACTAAGCCAGTGATTTTACATCGTCCTAACGAATGTGTTAATAGCACGATAAAACGAAGGCCCTTGAACTGTTTTGGTGGTGGTGCCTACTCAACCTTTCCATCTCCAAGATCACATAAAGCTGTAACAGGCTTTCGGGAACACAATAGATTTGATATTGCGCTTTTCATTAACTGTGACACAGTGGATTATGGCAATTTAAATGAGAAGGGGAATTTTCTTCCTTTTTGAAATGCGAATTAACAAAATGCATATTCTCAGTAGAAGTTGTTTTCATGGCCTTCCCCATTTGTTTATGCCGTGGTTGCTCTCTTGTTCCGCCCCTCTGCTAGACAGACAGACTGTCTCACACACACACACATTTCATACTCATCGAATCTTGCTATTAGTATTGAACAATTTTGTTTTCAAAGAACAATTTTGTGTTCCAGAAGAGGGTATTTCAGTTGAGCCGTGTAGTGAAAACTCCCCAGGAGATGAACTTGATGCTTCATTGTGTATTTATTGTCTGTCTTTGTCCAAATTGTACTTCTTCTGGCTTGGGGATACCTAATCCACTTGTGAGGGGGCAGTAGGAGCACTTACCTCCCCCCAGGCCCCCAGCATTGGGCTGGATGAGTAAGTACTGCAGAAAGGTGATTGCCAAGGGCTGGGTAGTTCTGCAGGGGGGTGGGTTGTGATAGTTTCCCGATTGTAAGGCCAATTATACTGTATGGATATATTCCCAAAGAATTGGAGGGCTTAACCTGTATTAAAAGTAATGAGCAATTCAGGACAGTTTGTATAAATTCAGCATTTGAGTAGATGTTTATTGAACGTCTGCTGTGAGTAATGTAGTGTATTAAGCATAGCAGGGAGATATAAAGCCCTGTTTAGTAGGTTCTAATGAAATATAAACACCTGAATAGAATGTCCTCCTTTATATCACGAACAACAACTCTTACGTTCTGTAGGTTAGTCACTGTGCAATACATAGATACAAATATAGATGTTAAACATAGCTAATCATACTTTTCTCCAAAGCTGAGTGGAGATACTTCCTGTTTTCCACCTATTACATTTAATTGTAAGATGTAGCCCAGAAAACAATGTTAGAATCTCATTTCAGTAGCTTCCAATGTGAAGAAATCTGAGAGAATCCATTCACTTGAGGCTTTTCCTATTGCAGAATTCTTTTCTAAAACAGAGCCTATGATAGAATCCCATTAAACACAAGAAGTGTTCATCATAATCAGGCACAATGAAAATGAATCAGCACCTGGGTGTGGTGGTCCATTCCTGCAGTCCCAGCTACTCAGGAGGCTGGAAGCAGAAGGGTCACTTGAGCCCAGGAATTCCCGGTCAGCCTGGATCACATAGTGAAACCTCGTCTTCAAATAAAAAAAAAAAAGAATCATACCATATGCTTCTTGTTTGTCTAAAGAAATCCTAATACATGAAAACTGATGAATGATAATGTTCCTTTTATATATAAATAAATATTTTTGTATACACAATTGCATATATTCATATATATTTTAAAATATGTACATATTTATAAAAATAGATATTACATGCATATAATTAATAAATTAATATATTACATGTATTTATAAAACATACAATTACATATATTTATATAATTAATTAATTTATATATATCAATTTATATAATTGATACAGGACTAAGGTTTTATTAATACCTAGCAATACTAAGCAGCTCTGGTTAATCTGAAAAGAAAATAAATGTATTGGAAGGATATTGGGTTACTTGTTGAATTGCTAGGCAGATAGGAGGACTATGCTTGGAGCCTGGGGCAGTACCCCAAACATATTGCAGAATTCGTCTGGAGAACAACCACAGAAGCCTGATTCTCTGCCTTTATGCACGAGGAACTCAGTCTTCCCACAGCTCTGCCCACCCTTGGTGGTCCCTGCCCCTTATCTTTAGCACCTGGGTCTGTGTGGTACATCTGATTAGTGGATCCTAAGTTATATGTTCACTTCCTAGCTGCAAGGGAGGCTGGCAAAGAAACACCTATATTTTCCCACTTCTATAGTAGGAGGCTGGCTCAGCAACCAAAAAAAAAAAAAATGTTAAATTGTTATTATAATAATTTTATCAGAAAGTTTAGGAGGTAGAGAAGATGAAAATATCATCATATTCCATTGTTCTGACATAAAACTATTTGAAAATAAAATTATCTTAGTTTTTTCCTAGTTCATGTTTTTGTGTCATTGTAATTATCACTTGTGTATGTTTACGTCTGCATTTTATTTTTAATATCTTTGTTCTGTGTTGCTGTATACACCCCACAGATATTATTTTTAATAATTGCATAATAATTCAAATGAATATACTTGACCATTCTAATGTTGGAAATTGCTTATACATTTTCATTATTATAATATTAAATATAGTATAATGAATATGTTCACATCTAAAGCTTTGGCCTCTGGATGTTGGATTTGAGAGTTAAGAACCTAGAAGAAAATCTTATTAGCCCCCAGTTCTTTAGTAAAAAAGTCAGTATATTTAATTTATACCTTTCATTAATTAACTTAAACATAGACACAGTCTTCCTTTTGATGTGAAATTTTATAGGTTCAGAGGGGGGTGAATTAAATTTGGGACTATATAAAATTTTTAAAAATATTTTATGTAGACAGGCTATGTTTGTTAAGCACATATTTACTAAATAGCACTGCTTTTTTTAATTTAATATTAGGAAGACAAATCCATGACCTAATAATAAATATCCTTTACCTAGACTAAGTAATTTGATATGCATCATAGTAAGCTTTTAACTGTTCTGTGGCTGATAACACTAGCCTCAATATTTTTTAAAATAAAAAATTTCATCAGGATCACATATTTCACAATGATAGTCATCTTACTATGTGGATGTTCTGAATCAATTACAGTATTTACCAAGTGAATTCTTTTAGAATTAAATGATATTATCATAACATGAACATACCATAGTTTATAACCAGCCCCCTGGTAAATCTATCAATCTACCATTTCTAATCTTTAGAAGACTTGCTATCTCCTGTAAGATTCTGTATTGTCATTTATTCATTTGGCATATGTTTATTATGTGTCTAGTGCATATCACACACTATACAACGTAAGCGTACAAAAACAGGAAGGACATCTGGCCTGCCTTTCCAGGGGCTTACATGAAGTAGGTGGTATTATAGTCAGGAAATGGATGGGTATGGATGCATTTGAAAAGCCACAGTACACTGTTTCTGGGAATGATGAAAGTCTCAGTTGGCATATTGAAATTACTGGCATTTAGGTTAGTATACATGGTGAGGACTCAGATCTGGAAAATTCTTAGGTATTGTTTATCATTACTGACTTTGAAATATGGTTTTATTTGGTTTGATACAGTTTCTGCACTCTTTTTTTTTTCCTTTTGCTGTTAGCCTTTTACGTCGGTCTGGATTGTAACTCTGCTCTTAGGTGAGAGTGGTTGCATGCGTGGCCCCGTGCAGAAGACGCGTTAGTGTAACAAAACTGGAAGAGTTGGGGAAAAGCATGGGATTTTTCAGCATTAAGCCTCTTCTTATGTAACATTCCTTATATTCTCCTTACCATTGCCAATTCCACTTCTACTCCCTCGATATCCAGCAAAGGGCTATTTGTAGTTCCAAGTGTCCCCTGGAATGGGATCCTACAATGTATCGTTAAAGGGTCAAGAGTAGTAAAATGTAATTTAAATTAATAATAGAAATCTGAACCGTACTCTCAAGGGATAAATCAGACATAATCTTGCAGGATCTTAGTGGCAGGATGGTGGGTACGTTTTATATTTTAGGATATGTATAAATCCCCCTTTTAGAAAAGACGGAGCCTCGTTTTTTTCTGAATAGGACAACATTTGCTCCAGTCCTGTTAACGTTGCCTGGGGACCACGTTAAAATTACACCTTGGAAAAATAAGCACCACATGTACTCACCATCAAATTGGTATTAACTGATCAACATATAAGTGCGCTTATAAGAATAGCATCTATTGGATGTCGGGCAGGGGGGAGGAGGGAGGAGGGAGGGGAAACGGGTATATACATACACAAAGAGTGCAATGAGCACCACCCGAAAGATGGACATATTTGAAACTCGAACTTAGGGGGGACGGGGCAGGGGCAAGGGCAACATGGGTAACCTAAATATCTGTACCCCCATAATATGCTGAAATAAAAAAATAAAAAAAAAAATTACACCTTGACCAATAGCAAGGTAAATACCATAATGTTGTCAGGATTTCTCTCTCCCTATGGGATTATTTGTTATATTTCTTCTTCCGTTTACTCATCTTTTTCTCGTAAGCTTTCTCCAACCATATACATTACATTTTTAATAAGAAAAGTCATAAAATGTTTGCCTCTGGTCTTGAGGGCAACGAGTTCAATACCCTTTCCTCTGTAGGTTTTCTGTGGTGTGTTCTTCACATGGCACCAGTTTGGGGGCTTTTTAAATAAGCGTATTTGCAGGGCCTGGGCACTCCTGCTAAGTGAGGCTGTGATGCCTCCTGCATGTCGCGGTTCGTCTGGAGTTCAGCAAACCAGAGTGCGGATGTCTGGTCAGGAGAGCAGGCAAGTGACATCAGCACTAGTCATTTAACCCTCTGCCCGCGGTTTTCTCATCTGTGAAATGAGATTAGTTGTAGCACTTACGTTTATTGTGAGCATAAAGTAGGATTAATGTATGTAAAGGCCTGAGCATTATGCCTCGTGTGTAAAAGATGCTCAACTGAAATTAATTTTCCCCTCTAATTTTCGTTTCCCTGATCACAGAGGACGAGAATTGTTACAACTCATTTTCATACCCTCCAGTAACCATTCTGAATATGGAAAATTATAAGGCTTGTTAATTAAATACTCACATTCTATATATAAGGGAAAATGAACTAAAAATATTGCATTATTTAGCCTTTTATTATGTGCTTTTCCTTAATAATTTCTATTATTTCAGGATCTCTCCCTCTCTCTTCCTCCCTCTCTCTCTTTTATATCAAAGGTTAACTTCCTAAGCATATTAAGTAGTAAAGGTATAACTGCATCATTCCATATTTCAATACCAAAAGGGGGAGAAGAGAACATTCAAATTCAGTGACCACAATGCAAGTATTTTCCAGAGTGCTAGTTAGGTAATACACATGATATAAGAAAGCTTCAGTTTGGGAGCTGAAACCACTTGTCATTTTGATAAAAGAAGGGGTCCATTGAAGGTCATTTGGGTCTGTACTTATCTGTCATGAGCATCATTTGAGACAAAACTTTCTGGGAAGAATGTTGTTTAATGCTATTTCTACCACTTTAGCACTTTTTTTTTGTCTTTCTGAGTGGTTTGTACATTTTTTTTAAATGTGGGATGGCAAATAGCAAAATGAAACCAGATCTAGAATTTTTAAAACCCCAAAGAATTTGCCATTGAAGCCGTTAGGATTAAATTATGTAAACAACCAAGGCAACATTTATGTGTATGTGTGTACGTATGTCTAAGAACTATTTATTCTTTTTTCTGTTTCTATAACTATTATGAAAGATTTCTAATAAGTACACAAGAGTAGCACAATGCACCTCCTCTCCCATGTCTCAGCTCTAACAACTCTCAGCATTTGCCAACTTCTATTTATACTTTTAAATGCAGTTAGAAAAGAAAAGCCTTTGTGTCTTATGCAAAATTATGAAAAAAATGACTTTGGAAAGTTCTTAAAATATTAATATATTAAAGAAATAACTCCTTTTCGAAAATGCAGGAAATGAATAGATGAAAAACGATTTATTGTTTTATTATGGGTCCTCTGGGAGAGTAAAGGAGGATGTATGTGAAGTATTGTAAGCTAATTGTGAACATTGTAAACTAAGAATTAGAGAATTTCAGGTTTTGTTTGCAAGTATAGTAATGTTCCTTTATTTACTTTTTTATCAGACAGAAGGGACTTTTAAGTGACTCTCTCAGATATGAGCCATGCACTCACAGTTGATGTTCAGAATGACTCAGAAACACCGAAAGCAGGTTCCCAGTGTGCTTTTTGAATCATTAGTATTGTTTACTTTTTATTTTGTATAATTTTAGGGCAAAGTTTATTACTGTGTTAAATTGACAATTCTCAATTTATAGCATAGCTCTTCCTGTCCACGTGACTGTCTAGAACTCAAGTTTAAATGAAGTCTTGAGTTTCGAATTAGGCTATTTAACAGTGAAGATGACATTTCCTCCTCCCTCTAATTAACAAAAAAGGTCCCCTCTGCATGTCAAGACTAGACATGAAATAACTGTGAACGTCAAATACAAGAAGGAAACGTATCAGTAGTTGATGAGGTTTCTGTGCCATTCCTGTGGCTTGACTAGTTTCTGTGCCTTTTTCTGAAATCTTCCAGCAAGGGGAGGGGATGGGGAATCAGCACAGCCTCTCTTAGGGTAGGATTTCTATACTGTGGCATTACTGACATTGGAACCGGAGAATTCTTTGTTGTGAGGGGCTGTCCTGTGCATTGTAGGATGTTTAGCATCACCGCTGGCCTCTGGGATGCTAGGTGCCAGTAGCAACACCTACCCCTCGCCCAGTTATGGCAATCAGAAATGTTTCCAGACATTGCCTGTAATTGTAGAGTCGAGCCATTGTCTTAAAGGGCAGGAGCGCCTTATGCAAATTTCTGTGTGCATCACCCTCCCTGTTGTCCCCTACCCTGACCTTCCAACTGTAAGCTCCTTGAGGACAGAAATGAGCTGTTTTCTTTCATGTTGATGTCCTTCTTGCTGTCTACCACACAATATATATATATACTTTTGGGGACTGAGTATACCATTGCTTTTTGGCTTTGTTTTTATCCAAGTCACGTAATATAGTGATTTTTTAACAAAAGAGCAATCTGAACATTTCTCTTCTTCCCTAATTTTTGTACTGGTTTACAATTGAATATATGACATTTCAGTGATACAGTAGCCTATTTTCTTTCTTATAAAAGACATTACTATAATCATACAGTATTTTAACCTTTCCTTTACAAATCCCATGATACTGAGATGCTTTTGGTTAACAAAAATTCCTATTGAGTCTGGAAGATTCTGTTTGCCTGCCGACTGACAACCCCCCCTCCCCTATAAGAAAAGAAAGAAAGAAGAAAAAAATCCTTAAATTACCACAAGTCCTAAGGCAGTTTTCCCAGAACAAATGTTCACTTTGACTTTCTCTGTTGTTAAGTCCTGTCTTTGTTGACTTACTGCTGGCTTGAGGGGCTGCTTCCCTCCACTTACAAATAGGGTAGAGCTTTGGTTTAACACCAGAGTCCACTCATGTAAGGACCGTATTTTAAGGAGAAGGCTTATTTGTAAAGAAGTAGAAAAAGAAATACTCAGGAGAAATAATCATTATATTTGAAACTGTATATCTGTGTATAGTTTCAAAATCAGAAATAGTATATCGAAAATATGAATTCTATAGCAACTCATAACATAGAAGTGTTTGGTAAAGTGATTAGGAGTAAACCTCAGTTTTCTCATCCTGAAAATGGGCACAGTAACATCCCCTCTCTCATGGAGTTGTAGCAAAGATTGAATGAGCGAATCGATTGAAAACTTTTAGAAAAACTACCTGTAACGTAATAAGCACTCAGTAATTGCTTTGTTTTCACTTTTTAATTCTTTCTCTTACTTATGAGGAGTCTTAATATATTCTCATTTTCCTATCTTTCAAAATTCCCACTTTTGTTCACCAATGACATACTCTGCCCTTTTCCTCTTTATACCCTTTATCTATTATTTTTATCACACAAATCCAAATAGGACTATCCAAACCACATATATTGATCTTGTATAAATGTGTCCTACCTATATAGATTTTTATAGATTTGCAAAAAATTTTAAATCTCTTCGAGAATTTGCTTTGTAGAGTGTGATTAATCATTTTTTTCCAAATGACTTTTTTTGTAGTGAAGGAAAACAAAACTCCACCTAAATACCTATATAAGCTTATATTTTAGTTGATCACATTTTTATATGACATACATGCATTGGCCATTTTGTTTGAAAATAGTAGTCCTGATTTGACCTCTGGTTTGATCCGAAAAGGTCAGTATGAATTCAGTTCTGTACCCTATGCAGAAGTTTTTTAAAAAAAGTTTTATTTGTGGCTAAAATGTATGCTCCTGATTTGATCAGTGAGATTTGTTCAGTGAGAGCAAATCCAATCCATGGGCAGATCCAACTTAGTATGCTTGTTAACAAGATGTTTCTCTGAGAAGTACTCATGCTCACAGTACTCACGCCCATAAAACCACAGGGATCATATCGAATCCATGATCAATTCATGCAACGTAAAGTCAGCTCCTTTAGAAGAAAATTGCAGGCAGAGGTCCAGAATAGCAAGCTAAAAACCAGACATTTTATGTTTGTGGTAGATCGGTAGATTAAGTGCTTGCTTAGTAAATATGCTATGATGGAACTTTTCTTTTATGGAAAAAGAAGATAGAAAATGAATAAAAATAAAATATTGAATGCATAAACGTATATGCCCTGTGTGAATGGGTAGAGGTTGTCTCAAATGTGTATAAAAACAGAGAGAATAATATAATGAGCCTTTCCTGTACTCAACACCCAGCTTCAGCCATTGTTGACCCAAAGTTCATTGTGTTTCACATATGCCTCCCCCTAATTTGTAAATCCTAGTCGTAATTCCATCTTGAAGTCTTATAGTATATTAAACCTCTCCCCAGAAGAATGTGAAGTCAGAAGTTTGCATACAATTTTCAGGGGTATACAGTTTCTCCAAAGCCCAGTTTAAGAAGTAGTGACTGAGCCAGCTCATTTGGAAGTGGGAGAGAAGAAAGATTTCACAAAAGCCTTCTGTGTGTGCCTCCTGCCTGCAGGTATCCCTGCTCTAAGATTCTTGTTTCTCCCCCTTTGCTCTTACCCCTCACCATCCAGCTGTGGTATTTGAGTTAGCTAAAGAGAAAAAGATAAAAGGATGCCTGAAAGAGACTGAAGATGTCCCCTCCCCTTTTCTCTCTCCTCTCCATCAAGGTGACTTTGAGCTATATGATTTAACACTGATCTACTTCTGCGTGAGAGCAGAAATTCCAAGACTAACAATAATAGCGAATGTCATTTATTTATTGAGCATTTACTATGTGGCAAGAACCTTTTCATGCATTTCATCACTTAAAACTTATCCACATCTCCAGCAACATTAGGTATTTGTATCCATGAGCCCATTTTGCAAATAGAAAACCGAGGTTTCAAAGCATTTAAGCAGCTTGCCCAGGATTGGAACTCAGATCTGTCTGCAATTCCAGCCAGATGTTTACCAAGTCTAAACTGCCTCTCTCCTTTCCACTCTCACAGTGGGCCATGTTCGTAGCGGTGTGTGTCCCAGGCAGGTCGATGTGGGGTGTTTTACAGCTGTGTGCATCCTTTGTAATAACTTCTTCATGGTGGAATGAGGCATTTGAGGGCATTGTTTAAGAAAGTCCTTTAGTGTATGGATTATTTTTACATTAGATTTGATGCAAGCCAAGAAGAAGCCAGAGACAAGACCTGGCACCATCTATCTCAAATGCAGCTGTTTTAGCATTTTCGTCTAAGGTACCACAATCTCTCATATATACTGTTGCAGGACATTCCTAATTGTTCCTCTTGTGTCCACTCTTACTAACCATCCACAGCGACCCCAGAATGATGTTTTAAAAATGTTTATCAGATCATGTCACTTCTCTTTTAAAACCTCTCAGTGGCATCTTTCAAGTAGCAGAGAAGAAAAGTCAAATCCCTTTCAGAGGCCTACAAAGCTCCACATCTGGGTCCAGCTACCGCCCTCAGGATACTTGCTGACCTAGCCTCAGCCATGCTGGCTTTGTGGCTGTGGGTCTCATTCCTGTTCCTCCAATGTGCTGAGCTGCTTGCTGCTTCAGGATCTAAGCTCCTCTGGAACTCAGCATAGCTGGTGTTCTCTTGTCACTCAGGTTCCAGCCAGAATGTGCCTCCACAGAGAAGCTTTCTTCTCTCCCATTGGCTTTTTTTGTTTTATTTTCTGCATTGCGCTCGTCACTGTATGAGATTCTTATTTCGTTGTTGGTTTATTTACTTTGTGTTTATCTCTGCTTCCCTGACATAAATATGATTTCCATATGATCAGGGGCTTTTCTTTAGTTGCTGCTCGACGCTCAGCACCTAGACAAGAGCATAGTAAATACTGGTTGAATGAATGAGTGGGTTGTTACTTGGGGGTGGTTACAGCAAGCCTGGGTGCAAAGCTCTCAGCACAGCGCCTGACACAGTTGGAAAGCGCTCCTGAGCTATGGCTGTTGTTGGCAGAGTTAATTCCAATCTGGAATTTTATCATCACATAATCTATAAAGCAGGTCTTCAGAATTGTCCAAGACAATGCAGTTCCTCAAAAACCCGGAGGGCCCCTCGGTCTCATGATATAGATCCCGAAGTCTGTTATTACGAGGCAGCTGCTTTTTGCCAATTTTCAGCTCATGTGGACTTGACCTTCAAACCAGCTGCATTCAGCTCTCATCTCTGACTGGGGGCTTTCTGACTGACCTTTTGCTTCAGCCCAAGGCAATGTTTTCATCTCTGACAAACTTGACCACTGCCAGTTTCTTAAGAGTGGCGATCCTTATGAGAAGAAGTTGTTCTGCCTGGGCCGTAATCATCTCTAATACCCGATAAACTGCAAACAATGGGGGCATTGGAGGGGGGAAATGCTAAAACAAAAAGACGTCTGCGATTCTGAAGCAGTGCTAAACTGGGGCACGTGGAAAAGTTCTAGCGTGTGGAATGCTGCACTTGCAGCTCCCATGAGGAGGGGGGACCGTGCGGTCCTCACAATGGGCTATCATAAGGGCGCTATTGAACCACGTAATCGTGGCCCTTTCCAAAACCATAAAAAATGTGTCCAATATTGTGCAAACGCAAACTGTCCAGGCTTGCATGTTAGACTAAAAATTTTATAAATAACAGGATCCTTTTAATCTGATCAAATATTTCAAGAAAAAAGTTGAAACAAGGGAAATTTTACCATTGTATAACCACTTTATGGGTGTATTTGTTGTTTGCATAACTTTTAATAGAGGAATTCTGTCTGAATATAATTTTATTTATCTAGATGTATGGGCTTCCATTTCTGTGGAATACATGTTTTTTTAATTACAAAGTTAATGCCATGTACATTACAGATAATATAGAAAAAGAACAAATAAAATAGCAATCACTGGTAATTTTACCGTTCTGGGATAGTCATTGTTAGGACTTTGCTGAATGATTTGTCATTAATCTTTTTTTGCTCTATGTGTATGTTTAAATAACACTTTGAAATCAGTTTAGGATAGCAGTGTATATAGTGTTTTTAACTTGCTTTGCTTTGTATGCTCACTTACATTATGAACTTTCCCTCTCATTAAATATTGCTAAATAAAATAAGAATTTTAATGACTACATAGTATCCATCTATGTGTAGTGGCTTTCAACTGGTGGCAATTTTGACCCCAAGGAAACATTTAGCCATGTCTGGAGATGTTTTTGGTTGTTTTAACTGGGATGGGGCTACTGGCATCTAATGGGTAGAGGCCAGCAATGCTGCTAGACATTGCACAGTACACAGATCATCCCCTACAACAAAGAAGTATCTGGCTTCAGTGTCAATCCTGAGATTGAAAAGCCTGAACTATATGGCTACCTCATAATTAACTTAATCCATGGCCTGTTATTGGATATTTGTTTCCAATTTTTTTGTTATTGGAAATTAATGGCTGATACATTTTTTTCACCCATTTCACCCAAGGACCAGATAGTAAATATTTTAGGCTTTTTGGGCCACCAGGTCTATTACTGAACTAGGTTCTTATGCTGTTATAGCTTGAGAGCAGTCATCAGTTACACATAAATAAATGGGAGTGGCTGTGTTCCAATAAAACTTTATTGACAGAAGTAGGCAGCATGCCCTGGAGCAGTCGTCTGCCCACTCCTGTTAGAGTTAATGCTCTGATGACATCCTTGTACCTAGATCTTTGCCCTCTATCTGATGATCTCCTTAGAAAAGTTCTTGAAAAGTACCATCGCTGGATGGACATGCGTGTACATTTTCAAGTTTATACCTTTTATTTTATTTTATATGTCACAGTTCTACCACTTTATTTTCTCATAGGAGATTATTCGTTTAATGTGACTTTCTGAATCCCCTTATGCCACTACCATTCCATCAGATCTGAAGGGATGTGGAGTGTGAAAGGGAAAGGCAGGGCAAGGCAAGTTTCAGTGCCTTCAGGCATCAGCCAGGTTAATGAGTGAAGCAGGCCAGCTGTCAGTGTCAGAATAAAGAGTGGTGCGAATGTGGCAAAATGCAGGTTATGTGCTCATATTCTTCATGCGAAGAGCTGCTGCTTTTGCAGAACTCTGTGCAGTTGCTGGCCCACTAGAGTGCAGTTTGGTGTTGCTAGAGTTTCTGATTTATCAACCGGAAAAGAGAAATCCAAACTCAGGTTTGAGAAACCAGAAATCCAAATTTTGGTGTGAAAATTCCCAATTTTTAATTGTTGTTGCCAAATTCTAGAACACTAAACGTTATGTAGCCAGTAAGCCATATCCGTGGACTGTGTCCATGGGCTACCAGCTTGGGTTCCTTTGCTTTAAATTGTAACTTATCAAGTGGTCTACAGCTAGAGATCTCCAGGCTCCTGGCCATGTGTTTGAGACCCTCAAGGCCGTACTGGTTTCTAGCACTCCTAGTTGCCAGCTGTAAGAATCAACAATCTTCTATCTTTCTGATAGAACAAGAAGCTTTATCTCTTGGAACAGGGTGGCGAGCTATGAATCAGCCACCTGGCCTGGAGTCTTAGCTTCTTCAGAGCTATCTGACTTAGTCAGAAAGAGTGAGGGACTGTCAAATCTCCATTTTCTTAGGACATTTCCAGAGGCTGTCAGAATCCTAGCCTATAAGTCCTGCAAGGGTCCATGCAATCTGACCCCTTATTCTTAGTTTCTTTTCTCCCCCTTTTCCATGCATGCAAGCCACATTGGACCAGGAACGCTGGCAGGCGTGGGCTGGGAATTTAAGTAAATCCTTAGGATGGTTATGGAAGACAAGGTCAAAGAGGTAATGATCCTGGGATGGGGTAGGGTAGGGAAGTGGGCACACTGGGCGGGGGTTCTCAAACCCTGGTGCATGTAAGAATCCACCCTGAGACCTACTCAGCTAGCGGAGACCTGTGGGCAGCACACTAGAGATTCTGACTCATTAGCTCTGGAGTGGGACCGAAGAATGTACATCTCTAACAAGCACTGTGAATAGCATTTGTATAGGGACTTGTAAGTACTTCGTTTTTTTCTCAGATAAGTAGGAAACCACTACAGAGGTGTTTCGATTTTTTTTTATTTTGTGTTTTTGCAGAGGAGTGACATGATCTGACAATATTATAAGGATCTCTCTAGTCATTGTATGGGAAAGGTAGAAGAGTCAGGAGAATTTCAGTCATCTAAGTGAGAAAAGATGATGGTTTGGATTGGGTAGTAACAGTAGAGGGTAAAAATTAGTGAAATTCTGGATATATTCTGAAAACGGAACAAGTACTCCTTGATGGATTGGATATAGGGTATGAAGGAAAGAAAGGAGTCAAAGATGACCAAAGTTTTTGAAATGAGCAACCAGGATGAACTATGTGAAGACCATTTTTTGACCTACAAAAAACCCCAGCAATTTCATATGTTCCAGCCTAATAGAAAAAATGGAGTTGGCAACTGTTAAGATGGAGAAGACCATGGGAGGAAGTGATTTGGAGGGAATGATGAGCAGGCTAAGTTTGAGATGCTTGCAAATGGTGTTTTTGCATAAAGAGGTGGAGCTGGGTTTGGAGTTCAAAGAATCTGAGCTGGGATGTTTAAATCTGTGAGACTGGGTTAGATCACCAGAGCTGTAAGTGTAGATAGATAAAAATCAAGTTCTGAGCCTTGAGTCACTCCGACAGTTAAGAGGCAGAGAAGAGGAGAAAACTAGCTCTAAGGAGAGTGGGAAGAAACGAAGGAGGTGAGAGGAAAACCAGGCAAGTGTGTGGAATTGGAAGTCAAGTAAAGAACGTGTATTAAGAGCGTCCTTGCGGTTCCTTGAACATGCAAGGCTTGTTCACACCCGAGGGCTTTCGCGCTCGGCTGGGATGTTGTTCCTGCCAATCTGCCTGGCTCATCTCACCAATTTCAGGTCTGTGCTTAAATGTCACATTCCTTGTGAAGCCCGTCCCTGAGCGATCGGTATAAGATCAGCAGAGTTGCCTGGCATCTAGCTGATGTTCGGGAAATATTTGTTGAATGAATGGTGAACGTGTAACTCTTAATGAAAGAGTAAGTCCAGGTGAGAACATATCAAAGCCTTGCAACGCAGAGTATGGTGTGTTCCTTGGACCAGCTGGGTCAGCATCCCTGGGAACTTGTTAGAAATGCAGGATCTTGGGCTCCAGCCTGGACCTATGGAATCACACTCTGCATTTAACAAGATCCCCAAGTAATTAGTATACACATTAAGATTTGCTTCCAGTCCTGTATTTAATTTTCTAGGTATGGCAAGAGTGTACTCTCTCAGATGGCAGCAACTCAAATGAAGAAGTTAAAACCATCAAAACCAAATCTCTTCAATAGTTGTTTCTGTATTCAATCAGAAGTTGTCATCATGTAATTTAAACACACAACAAAACTGTGGGCAGAGACTTGAAAGAATATTTTATGTAGTTATGCAGTGACTTCTTTCTTCGTTTTATTTTGAATTGACCTAAGCTAGGAAAGAATATAAAATGTATAGTGTCTGATACATAGAGATAAATTGAAGAGAATGAATGCTAATTCTGTTTTTTATATTTTAAAAAATCTTGCTGTTTAATATGATATATCCATGCATTAATGACTTATAGGATCTTCAGAGAAATGGTTTTCTCTTAGAGTAAGTGATGGGTTAAGTTTTTTGGGACTTGCTGCTTTTTTTGCCATAGGAATTTGATTCTGAAAACAGTGTTTTTATTTTCAGATTATAAATACTCCACAGGCAGACAGCTACCACTCCTAAATTCCTCCTGCTTCTATTTGGCTGAGATAAAAACATAGTGTTCTTTTTATTTCCATGATCTTGGGCTTGTTTGAGTCTGAGAGATGAAAAAAAATAATATATATATTAGGAGTTTTCTTATGATGATGACTTTTTTTCTGAGGCTACTAAATATTATTTGTCCTAAAACCAAAGCATACCCATCTTGCAGTTTATAAGCACACTGTTTCATAGGCCATTAGCTAAGGATAAAAACCATGTTAGGAATTTTTGGTAGGGCTGGTCTAGTTTATTCTAACAGCAAAATTTCAGAAAAATAGATTTGTTATCGTTTCCTTTTATACATATTTACAACTCATTTCTCTGAATTCAAAAGCCTATAAAATAATAAGATGGGAAGTGGTGTACAAGTATACAGACTCATAAATATACAAAGTAAATTTATATCTGAATTTATTTGTGCATATACAGGGTATGTAAGTACACCTCTGGCTTTACAGTTTAATCTTTCCCTCTTTACTCAGTTAAAGCCGTAGATCAGAACTGATCAACACTGTAGGGTGTTTCTGTCGTTCATCATTATGGGCAGAATAACTGAGGCCTGGCTGTGCTTTCCAATCCTGGCAAGTCTCTTAACTTTCTTCTCAGAGTTTCTTTATCTTTATCTTTAAAATAGGGATGATTAAGCACATCCTGTGTTCTTAGATGGATGCTTGTCCAGTTAAGATAATATTTGGAAAAACAACTACAAAATTATATATATATATATATATATACACACACACACACACACACAAATTTGGGGTATAAAAACTGCCTCATTCTTTCCTCCAAACCTTGCTGAAACTTTTATATCACAGGAAAGTTCCATTCTAGTTCAGTAAAACTTTCCTAGAGTGCAGGGGTCAGCGTTTTCTATAGAAAACCAGAGAGTAGATGTTTTGGGCTTTGGGGACCATGTGGACTCTGTCACCACTACTCAATGCAGCTGTTACGGCAAGAGACCTGCCACGGATGATGTGTAAGCTAGTGGTGTGGCTATGTTCTGATCAAACGTTATTTATCGACATTGAAATTTGAATATCATATAATTTTCATGTGTCATGATTTTTTTCCAACTATTTAAAAATGTAAAATCCATTCTTGGTTTATGGGCCATACAAAAACAGGCAGCATACCAGGCTGGGCTGATGGGCAGACCACTGTTAAGGAGAAAAGGCGTTGGGCTCATCCATCTTAGTCATTTCTAGTCTTCCTTTATTCAGGTACTCTTTAGTTTTTGCTTTTTCTAGGCATCTGATTTTAATTCTTCTCTCTTAGATCAAGATTCACATGCTTGTTGTTACTTTCCTTTTTTTTTTTCTATTTTACCATTTTTTCAGATTTATGATTGTATAATTGACCTTCTCTATAAATTGCCATTTAAGAAACAGTATGAAAAGAGTACTGATGTGGTGGTGTTGGTGGATAGCAATTATTAAATGATAATCCCTTTAATTTTCTTTAAACTTAATGAACAAAAGAACAAATTCTCTCCCTTAAACATAAGGTAAGAAATCTGAATACTTTGTTGACTTGTTAAAAAAAATTAATTATAAACTAAAAGGATTGTGAAAATCTTCGCTCAATTTTATTCAGATTGTTGTTTACAAATAGTAGAGGACATAGAAGACCAGGGGACTTTCAGATGGGGATGCCTTTTCCCCCAGCAAGTTCTTTTGTCAGCCAAGATGGTGGTATCTACAGCCGCCATCTTCCACTGGCCTCTGATGTGCACCAGGGTCTCTTTAGAATGAGGCGGTTGGAAAATAACCTGTCAGCGCCATCCAGGAAGTGGTGAAGCTGAAGTGTGACAGTTAGGAGGTGATCCGTTCCAGTTCTCCAGCTATCAATTCAACATCTGAATGAAGAAAGGGAAACGAGGCAAAAAGATAGAAGCAATAACAAAGAAGAAAAGTTCCAAAGCCTTTGGACTTTTGCACTTTAATTCAGATAGCTAACATTTCATCAGTTTTTATGATGAAATAAAAATTACATCAATAAATGCTGCATTATGATTAGAGTATGAAGTATCCTAGCTTTATTTTGTGTTCTATGCTTCAACTGGTCAGCAACACCCAACCTTTGCTACCCGAATTCTTGAACGTGGGTAGTTGATTTGAAGATCAAAAACATGTAGAAATTATCAGGAAATTATGAAGATGTTTCCATCCTCTTTTAATACTGCATATATATTCTCATTTGCATGCTTGTTGGATTGGCTGTTTTAAAATTAATGAGAGCAAAGTTATTAACTAAAAAGCTATGCATTGGTATGGTTGAAGGTAGAAAGTCGCATTTATATGGCTTTTAAAATTGTCAAAGGGCCGTACAGCCTCATAGTAATGCTTTGTGGGAGTTCGGACAGGCTTAGTATTTTTCTGTAGCATCTTCTGGGTGAGGGAGGTGGGACCTGCAGAGGCTATGTCACATGTCACCCATCCACTGCGGCAGTGATGATGCTAACCATATTCTAGGTCAGTGGTTCTCGAAGTGTGATCAGAGAGCCCTGCTGGTCTCCAAGACCCTTGCAGAGGTTCTGCCAGGTCAAAACTATTTCAGAACAATACTAAGATGTTATTTTTCTTTTTCACTCTCATTTAACAAGTATACAGTAGTTTTTCAAAGGCTACATGACGTGTCAAGATGTCATCATTCTGACATTCAGTGAGATATGTGCTAGTGTATGTAGTCTTGTGTTTTCAAAATTTCTCAGTTTTAATTCCTAATATGATAAATATTGATAGATATAATCCATATAAACACAATAAATTTGTATTTATTTAAAAGGGTGCTAAGACAAAAAAGTTTGAGAACAGCTGTTTAGATATTTGCTAAGCCAGTTAGAAATGTGATCTTGTTTAATGCTGAAAACACCCCCGTGAAAAAGGCCCTGTTATCATTCCCATTGAATACATGGGGAGAGGAACGCCTGGAGAAGTTAATGACTTGTAGAAGGTCACATGAATAGTAAGTTGCAAAGCCAGAATTCAAACCCAGGTTTCCAGTTCTTAACTACTCTACCGGCTGTTGTCAGACATGTTATTTCTCAAAGAAGTACTAAGAAATGCCTGGATTTGGACATTAACTTCTCAGAAGAGGAACTTCTCAAAATCTAGGCCATCGCTCCGGGAATGTAAATATGAAGAATATCCTCATAGATGATGTAAAACAGAGACCACGTACTAGTGGTTTGTGGGCTGAGTCTTGTACTATACGAAAAACAGAACAATGGGGTGTCAATCTTCTAAACTTAAGAGGAATTTTACTTAAAAAAGAAGTTCAGATTGCCAGCTACCCTTGAAACATTGGGAGATCTAGCTAGACTGAACCAGTATTCCCTCATGGCTATAAGCAGCTGCAGCTTAGATCCGCTGTTCCGCTTAGATGAGGCATGTGTCCTCTGGTTTGCCACAGACCTCACTATTCCTTATTACCTCACAGCTCGTATCCCTCATTTATGTGACTTGTTTGAGGAGTTTGGGTTGGGAACAGCTGGGGATGTTCTGTCTGCTGCATAGTGTGTATAGGCCATCTGCTTCTAACTTAACTTGAAAACTAAAAAGACACTGACAATAAAAGAACAAAATACATCCCACTCTGCTTACCCAATCCTGATTGTAGTAAAGACCTCATTGACAGCCCCAAATAGGGAGTGAGTTGCTTTTTTTCTTACTGAAGCATTATGTTCTGATTCATTAAAGAATAAGGATCTGCCAGTGAATTAACATTTATTTTTAAATGTGCAGCTCTTTCTTTTTTAAGTGTAATAGTGAAATAAGCACATTACGCTCATTGCCCTCATTTTATGTTTATTTTAGTAATGTCTATTGTCCTCATCATTATCGTGTCTGGACCCTTTTATGAAACTTAAAACGTCTCTGTGAACCACTGTGTGCATGTTAAATCAGGCATTTGAAACAATTGGGATTGTCAACCTAAAGGACTTCCTTATCCTGGGCATGTAGACAAAATCATTGAATTTCAGATTTTTATACTTAAAATATCATCTCTCCATTTCAGCAGTATTAAGCATTTATTATAATTTTTAGATGTATATTCTTAATAGTTTGCCTCTTCTTTTGCCTTACCCCAGACTATAAATTTCATAAAACTGGAAATTATATCTGCTTTCTGTGTGTTCACAATACATAGTCTATGCTTTGTATAGTGTTTAGCACATAATAACAGTAAATAAATGGAATGAATAAACATAAATGCATCAAGTGTCCTATATGATAACTCATTCTTTTCTAGACCTGAGAATTATAAAATTTTCAGTATATATTTTCAGTAAAAATTTTCATGCTTCCTCGTTTAAGTCGGAGAGACATTTATTTCTTTTTTCCACATAGATATGCATCCAGTTTGTGTGTGTGTGTGTGTGTGTGTGTGTGTGTGTGTTGCATTCTATTTAGGATAGTTCCCCTTCTTCATGATGAGAGGTCGGTAGGCGAGTCACACGTCCACCCAGCTAAGAATAAGGTGCACGTCAAGACCAGGATGCAAGAAGCCTTTGCCTTGAAAGTTCAGCACAGATTCCCTTCCATACTAACTGATGGCCATCCTGCAGTCGGAAGTGGCAGAGTTACTCGGCCATTAGCATAGTCCAGGGTAACGGTAGCTTTTAGGCTATGTCTCCTGCAGAGGGGGCATCCAGCTATTGGAACCTATTACAGAAAGAGAAATACCAATCGTCTATTAATACTACTGGAACTAAAGATGAATAGTGAATTGGCCTTGATCTGACAGTGAGTTTGACTTTGATAGCTCATCACTTAAAAAGGTTCTTTTGTATTTATGAAAAAAAGCGTGACGTCAAGCCAGGGGGGGGAATTGATACCAATATTTAAGACCAAACTTGTAGGACTTCCAAAAAAAAGCCCCTTGTGTGAACGAGGTTTTTTTTTTTTTTTTTTTTACATGCATAACTAATTAGCTTAGGTTATTATAAGAAGGGCTGCTGTGATAAAGTTTCCGGTGGTGTCTCGGAATACCTTGTTTATAGTGCCTTCTCTATGCCAGTTAGTCTTCGAATCGGAATTACAGAAAGTAGAGGGAAGAATAGTCTACCCATTTCTCGTTGGATTGGGGCCACCTACAACATTGTTATGCTGGAAATGCTAGAATATAATCACTATCAGGTGAGCTTTATTCTTATTCATATTCAGTCTCTGAAATATAATGCAATAAATTGACTAATCCACCTTTTTATGTTATTGTAATAGGCACACTGTTTTCGATAAGTACAAATCTACTCTTTTAATGCTGTTTATTGTTGTATGACATAAGTAATTCAATGTAGTTTTGAACAACGTAAATATTAGAAGGATATGTTTTTTCCCTAGTGTGTGGCTATACTCTCTTCATCAGCTCCTGTTCATAGCTCTTAAGATTACTTTGTGTTTATCAAGGAAAAGGTGACTTTCAATTGAGTACCATGGTTTTGGAAATAAAAGCATTTCTAATTCTGTATTAATATTTATAGGAAAGGAGAAGATTTATCCTGGTAGCTTATTGATAGTTATGCCTTTAAAAACACGTACATATAAGTGTTATGCATTTGAAAGAAACTGCTTAATGTGGAATTGCTTTTTACCTTGAATTCTTTCTTAATTAAAATGTTGAATAATCATGTCCAAATGAAAGTGGGAGGAATTAACCCACAGCTAGTTGATTTAATCATCAGAATGTTTCTATTTATTTTCTACAACCATTTTACAGTTGGTTCTTAAGGAGGTTTTTTTTTTTTTTTTTAACAGAAAGCTGTTCTGTTTGCCAAGGAAAGTGAAATAAACTGAGTTATAACTCCTTCTTCTAGATTGTTGTTTTGATCTTAATAAACCCTTTCAAGTGTGTTGGGGAAATTTTTGCCCTGCAGATAGTTTCAAACTTTTAATTATTAGATAGGAAAAGAAGAGCACAAGGTTTGAAAGAGATGTATAATTAATTAGAGAAATAAAATAGGGCAAAGTATTACCTCAAATCCTAGGAGTTAGACTTTCAGCTGCAATAATATCAAAATCCGTTAGCACAGTGCCTGGTACATAACAGGGATTTAATAATTTATTCTGTTGGTGGACTGGTCAGTTTCATATTTGCGCCTGAAAGAGGAACTGTCTGAAACTCAAAAATAACAACACGTCTTCTTTTCCCCCCCATGGCTATGTTCAGGTGCAGACCCACCTCGAAAACCCCACCAAGTACCACATACAGCAAGCCCAAAGGCAGCAGGTAAAGCAGTACCTTTCTACCACTTTAGCAAATAAACATGCCAACCAAGTCCTGAGCTTACCATGTCCAAACCAGCCTGGCGACCATGTCATGCCACCGGTGCCGGGGAGCAGCGCGCCCAACAGCCCCATGGCTATGCTTACGCTTAACTCCAACTGTGAAAAAGAGGTAATTCATGTCTCCTCTCCTCTCCTATTTTCTTACACTGAATAACCTGTCTGTTGGATATTATTCCCGCACTTAATTATGGACTGGAGTCTGTCCACGTGGCCACATTCAGCAGTCTTTGTCCCCGATGCACCAACACGGTTGTGGCCTTCCAGCCTCTTGTCCCCGTCTCTGGGTTATTGAGTTTAGGGCGCGTGGCGGGAGAGCTGGCTGGCTCCAAGTGGAACGTGAAGGCAAGAGCGCCGTCTCCTGCCACTCGCTCCGTCTTCGTTAGCTGAGTGCCGTCTTCTGTTCCATGCCCTTCGGCTTACGGAGCAGTGAAAACGCAGAGAGGAGAAGGGGAGGTGGAAAAGGAAAGGCAAAAATAGAAAAGGTGTGGGACAGGCGGTTTAGAAGTTCCGCTTGTTGTGAATGTCTGGAATATTATTTTTATTTCTCCCTGAGTTGGGGGAAAAAAAAAAAGCATGGAATGTACGCGAAACATAGCACATGAGAACTTAACAGAAAAGCCAAAGTTTAATTGCTGGATACGTTCTGTTTCATGATAAAATTGCCACTGCCCATTAAATCTGCTTTTGTAAAGGCTGGATTGGAGACAAGACTCAAACATACCTTCAAGCTAATTGTTGCATCAGAATCTGGAGCATTAAAATACTTGAGAGGAGAGTTGTGATTTAATGCCTGTTATTTCCAAATTATGAGATGATGAGCTTCATTTTAGTGGAATTCTACTGTACTCTGAAATGTTTATGCAAGTTCAGAGGTGACTTTTCTAACGCTGTATTGATTTCAGTTTCTAGAGGGACCAAGTCTTTTCCCCTATGCCCAAACCAACCGCCTTATTTTCCTCTGCCCGTATTTGTCATCTAGCAAGATGATTTGACACAAGTTCTTCCTTCATTCTTTCGTGTCTTGGTCCGATTCCACTTTGTTTGAAAGCTTAGTTCATCTTGTTGCTGGGTCATCAGGCTCATGAGAACATGTCATTGCAAAGCCATTTGCAAATCCAAGTCATGGGCCGTTTCTGCTTGTGTTCCTGCAGGGATTTTATAAGTTTGAAGAGCAAAACAGGGCGGAGAGCGAGTGCCCAGGCATGAACACGCATTCGCGAGCATCATGTATGCAGGTACTGACTGATTCGGCAGCCCAAGGATGTAACACTTTGTGATGAGAATCTATATTTGTGGCTGATCACACCTCCGTGATGACTTAAGGATTTTTCCCCCGTCATTGATTTTTTCTTATTTTTTTAAATAGGGAAAACTAAGGACAGGGCCATTTTCTTCATAGTATCTCATGATTAAATGATGACTAAGGAAATTAAACTTAAAATGTGTTTTTCCCCTAAGTTGCTTTACATCACCAAAAAGTAATTCAAATACATAAATTTTAATAAATAAGACATAAAATACCATGTTTCATTTATATACCATCATCAGTGTATGTTATGCAAATTTGTAGGGTAACAATTTTCATCGGATATTAGTAAAACTAAGAAGTATATGTGTGATCTGTATATTGTTTTATAAATGGAATGTCATGGAACATATATTTTGAAACTTTGTTTATTAATTTAATAATATTTAATGGATATTTTCCCAAGTAAAGTTTCTTCTATAACATCCTATTTAATGGATACATAAAATTATACTATATCCATTTATATATTTATGTGTGTGTATAGACATGTGAGAGAATAATAAGCTACAGAAAACATTTTTTTGCTTTTCTGCATTTCCTATCAAATTGCGTTACTTTTGTCATAAGAGAAAAAAAATTATTCTAAAAATGCTATCACATCAAGCCCACTAATTTTATTTCCCTCAAAATAAAATTAAAAATCACAAGGAAAGGTTGTTCTTAATTCCCTTGGCCTATTTGCTTCTTGACCAACTCAATTAGAAACCCATCTCTTAAAGACAGACAAAACAAGTAAAAGTGTACCTAGAAATGGAACCTAACAAACAGTGTGCTAGCAGTTATTTCTAACTGGCCACCAATTATTCTTCTCAGAGTCACTTAATTAGACTCATTTTTTTAAATGTTTACTATATTCCTGGCACTGTGAACACTTTATATGGTTTGTGCCGAAATCTCACAAGAATCCAATAAGGCAACAGATATTATTAACCCCCATTTTCTAGATTGACAAACTGAGGCTCTTAAGGATTAGAGGCTTTGCCTTTAAGCTAGAAAGTGGGAGAACCAGGTTTGCAGCTCCAGCCCTGTGCTGTCGGAGCCTCTCTTCTTTAATGAAAGTGGCAAAAAGACACAGAGGAGCATCGCTGTGAGTCCTGAGGTTTCATCGCGTACCTACGAAGCACTATGCAGACCCAAGCACAGACACACCAACTAGCTCAGATACGTAAGGTGTTTACGAAGAAATGTTTTCACAGACTTGTCTTTGCAACTGCTGCAATGCACATGTAATCACTGTTGTTTATTATCATAACTGATGTTTTGGTACTTCAGGAATAAAATTGATCTAGTGGGAATGTCAGCTCCACGACTGTAATGATAACCTCGTCCTTGTATACTCCTTGGGGAGGAGCAAGCATACCGGCAGCTGTACAAAGAGATACTTACTTTGCAAGTCGCTGTAAGATCAGTGCAGGGCTAGTCAGCGGCCTGGGAGCCACATTCTCCACATGTGCCTGTGAAACCAAAGGACTGAATTACCATCTGCGTTTTCCTTCTCCACGAAGGGTGAGGGAAGGGTATGAAGCATAGTCTTAAGGGAAAAATGAAGTGGCAGCTGTCATTCAAGATGAAGTTTCCCGGTTCATCTTTCCTGTTTAGGGCAGGCAGTTTAGCATAGTCGTTGAGAGCATGAGTTAAATCCTTGCTCCAACCATCCTTTGATGTGTGACTTTGATTAAGCTGCTTCTCATTTATTTCACCTGGAAAATAGCTATAACAATAGTACCAGCCCTGCTAGGGTTATTGTCAGGGGAAATAATTTAGCCTATGAAAATCCCTGAGCCCAGTGCTTGGTACCTAGTAATCACTCATTTAATGCTGGTTGCAAGCATCATTCTCATCACCCAGTAGTGTTAATGGTCTTGTTTTATTTTTACTTTAGTGGGAAGGGGACAGTTACTTCTTAGACTCTAAATAAAGAGTATCATTGCTTTGGGTAAGCAAGGACCATGGATCTCTTTTTGGGTTGCATTGCATGTTTTTTGTTTATTTCTGTCTCTCTTCCATTGCCCTTTTTCCTACAGATGGATGATGTAATTGATGACATCATTAGCCTAGAATCAAGTTATAACGAAGAAATCCTGGGCTTGATGGACCCTGCCTTGCAAATGGCAAATACGGTATTGATCTTTTTTCTTAAAGAAAATCTTGAGATATTTCTAGTATTCTGTCCTCTTTTCCTAGACTTTTACTTTACCTTTGCGATATATTCATTAAAAAATTTACTAATGATAAAATGGAGAATTATCCCAGAATCACACATAAGTGATTTTGACATTAGAAATCAAGAATTTTTGGTGAGTTTATTAGTAACCCTGTGATAAAGCTCTAACATTCCCTGGAGTCCAAGAATACTTACAGTAGGACATTAGACCTTCCAATTCCCCCTTCGATCTCATGCCCAATTTAGTATGCTGCAGCCAAGGGACCACTGTGGATTGTACTATTCACAATGGTGTTCTAGTTAGCCTGAAAAAGTTAATGCAGTTTTTAGAGAAGGTGTTTTTTTTGCTATTCATAGGTGATAGAGGCCCATTGGGGTTACTTTTCTTCAACAGCAAAATTTATTCCAATTATAGTTCATAAGCCCGTGGTCATATGTACTCTCGTATGTTACTTATTTTTTTCTATAATTTGGAGTCTTGCCTATATTATTTATTTTCTTTCACTCCTTTCATTTTTTTCTTATGTTATTGTTTTACCAAAGTCCTACTGCAGTAATTCAGTGAGTCAAGTTGGGATGGCATCAGTCCCTCAGTTTTAGTTTGTAACTAGGTTAGACAGTCTTGCACAAGATTACGTAGCTTGGATGTGTCAAAGCCAGGCCTGCTTGCTAGGTCTTTGAATGTTCACGCCAATCATTTTCTGTTTTCTCTGAGAGCAGTGATACTACCAATACTTAATAAATAGTGTTTTAAAGACTAACATCTATTGAGGGGGAGGGGGAGAAGAGGAATTGTTGTTTAATGGGTATGGAGTTTCACATTTGCAAGATGAAAAATTCTGAAGATCTGTTTCACAGCAATGTGAATATATGTAACACAACTGAACTGTACACTTGAAAATGGTTAAGATGCCAAATTTTATGTTATGTGGTTATTTTTTACCATAATAAAACATTTTTTAAAAGGAAGACTAACTTCCAATAGTAAATTCCCTTGGCCAAGGAACAAGATAGCCCTTACTTATTTATACCAAAATCTTCAGCAAATTGAATCTTATAGTTGGCATTTTCTTTTCTTTTCCATCTTGATTTAGTTCCTTAAGTTCACTTACTTGAACTCTTGCAGTGTGAGGACTCCCCTTGAAACCTATAAGCTGCTTCTACGATCTTTAGAGGTTGCCTACTTCCCACCCATTTAAACTTACACCCTGATTTTCAAAGATCCAAATGTTCTGCCGTTCTGATAAATGTTTCTGTGACAGGCTCTTCTCACCCTCTTTGATCCCTGGTTGACCTCCACGGACCCCTTCTGCTTCCAACTTGGTGCATCCCATGAGACAAACTACTTGTCAGCAGTCAGAAGCCTAGGATGAACATGAGCAAAACACTTGGGGGAGCTTGTACCAGGGAATCTGTAAATACACCCAAAGACATGGGTGTATTTATAATGTTTCACTGTTCTAGCAGCATTAATTAGCAATGGCCCAGTCATCTCAAAAGAACTTTTCTGTGAGGGTAGTCAGACTGTAAAATTGACATGATTTTGTAAAATCATTGTTAGCTTTTTTTTGTGTGTGTGCAATTATGAGGACCTTTGAAGTCATCTGATCCAGCCTAGAACCCCATGCATGAACCTTCTCTTGCATATCCATCATACTCCCCACCAAAAAAATCAGGCATCCAGCTTCTTGGAAACCTCCAACGGGGATCTGCCCTACTTCCCTAGTGAAACGGTAAAACACAATGGTTAGGATTTAGAGATTCGTAACCAGACCTGGGTTCAAATTCTAAGTCTGTCATTTGCTCTGAGACCTTGCATGTTAGCTTAGCTTCTTGAAATTCCTTGTTTCCCCATCTGTAAAATGGAACTGTTAAATAACATCACATGGTGATTTCACTTGATAAAGTATGTATAGCAGTTAGCATTGGAAACATAAGTGGCAGTTAGCATTGGAAACATAAGTGGCACTCAATAATATTATCTAGATTATGAAGTGTAATTCATTAATTATAATCTCAAATATTTAATAGTATTTGTTTATTCAGTTGATATTCATCATGCACTATAATGTGTTAAGATTTGTGTTAGAATTACATCATACTTAACAATCAAGATATCCCTCACAATGAGTCTCCCTATAAATTCCAGCATGAGTCCCAGTTTGCTTCATGGAGAACTTTTCCACGTGACAAGTCTTCTGAAGATAGTCATCATGCCCTGTGTGCTTCTCTCCTTTAGAATGAGTACCCATGTCTCTTCAGTCAGTCTGCATTAGCTTTGAGGTCTTGTTCCTTCATTATCTAGCTGCTCCTGAACTACTTTAAAGATTGATTTAGCATTTATTACCATGCCTAATAGGTGGCAAGCCTTGGGTGAGGTGCTGTGGATGTGAAGGTGAGTAAGGTATGCTCCCTGTTCTCATGGGGCTGACCAGTCTAGAAGGGGGAGACTCCTTTCTCCCTCAAGTAGAGAAGGATAATTCAGGAACAGAGAGGCCATCTCAAGGGAATTTCCAAATAAGAAAGATCCCCTAGGCAGAGTTGAATTAATTCCCCGCCAGGGCCAGGGACTGCCATGGCTCACACCTGTAATCCTAGCACTTTGGGAGGCTAGGCAGGAGGATTGCTTGAGGCTAGGAATTCAAGACCAGCCTGAGCAAGAGTGAGGTCCCATCTCTACAAAAAATAGAAAAATTACCTGAGCATGGTGGTGTGTACCTGTAGTCCCAGCTATTCAGAAGTCTGAGACGGGAGAATCGCTTGAGCCCAGGAGTTCAAGGTTGCAGTGAGCTATGAAGAGGCCACCGCACTCCAGGCAGGGACGACAGAGAGAGACCCTGCCTTAAGGGAAAAAAAAAAATTCCCAGATGGGAGAGGAGTACCCAGAAGCCACCCTCAGAAGTCACTGACTTTATGCCAGCATCCATTTGTGTTCTATATTCCCATGCTGTAAAAGGCTAAATATGGACCCATTGGAGTCTTCTTGCAACAAAACTATTACAACATTTTCTTATTTGGGGAAACGCAATATAACTTCAAGGTTAGGAGCCCACACTCTGAGCCAGATATCTGAATGCATACTCTTGAGCGAGTTATTTGACCTCGCTGCTTGAGTTTCTTTGTCTGCAACATGGGGATAACCATAGCATCTACTGAAATAAAATTAATGTGAGAATTATAAGAGATAATCCACAAAAACCATTTAAAACAGTTTAGCCATGATGAACTCTCACTAAAGATTAGTTGCTGGCTCTTACTGTTGCTAAACTTGGGTTTTAATTGTCACAATTAAATAAAAAGCTACTACAAGCTATTAACATTTTAACTTTTTTCCCACAGTAAAGTTTAACTTCAATGCTTTTCATGTTAGGCACTTTTTTCTTTCATTTGATTCTTTGAAATGCTTTATTTCAAGTTAACTACTTAAAAAAATAAAGTGGAAGGAACACTTAGAGAGGAAACTATCCTAAGGGAATTGAAGTCTAGAAATAACTATTCTGAGAGCACAAGGGCCCTCTTGTACCATCACAAACAAAGAATAAAAGTCCCAGTTTGCTCGTGTTAACGGTGCTCAATTGATATTCAGAGAAGGGGACCATTCGGAGAGAAAAAAATAATAACATTTTACAATTATCGTTTACTTGGAAAAATATTCGTTTTGTTGGAGCGCCATATTGAAGAAATCAGTTCAGACCACGACTGGGGCACAGACCCAGGCACGCTTACCTTCTCTTTATTTGCCCCGATTAGACCATGTGGCTTTCATCTGTCCACTGTGCGGCTTGTGCTCTGGAAGTAAAGTCTTGTCCGTCAGGTTCATGTGCTGGGTAAAAACTCAGCAAAGACGCAAGACATCCATGTTCACAGAAGATGTCTTTTCCCCTTTCTTAGCTCCAAAGGTGGTATTTTTGACCTAATTATGATGCTAACTGTATTTATGGGTGAATTTCTCTCACCCAGAAGAAGAACCACAGAATCCTTTCATTATAATGCATAACTAGGAGACTGGTTTTTAATTAGAAAGCTACACTATTTTAATCAACCTTCCTTTTAGTAGCTTCAACAAATAATAGCCATTAATGCAAAGGACATATGCCACCATTAGGGCACAGTTTCTGAACTGTGGCACCGTTGACATTTGGGAAGGATAAGTGTTTATCGTGTGGGGCTGCCTGTACATTTTGGGACATTTAGCAGCATCCTTGGCTTCTATCCACTAGGTGCTTCTATCCACCCGCCCTCAGGTGTGACAACAAAAAATGTCTCCAGACATTGACCCTGGGAGGCAAAATCACACCTGGTGGAGAAGCCCTGATTTGGAATAATGAGTGGTCACCTTCGCCCTGCAGACTCCCTGATTCCTGTGCTTTGATTTGCATTGCAGTCTGGTAAAATTGGTCTAAGGGTTGACTGTATACTTAGCAATCAACATGGCAGATGATTTTGTTGATCAAAATGAAAATAGCTCAACTGTCCAAACTGTAAAGTGCGAATCCAGTACTTCCTAGAAAATTATAATACTGAATTATTATAGCAGCTACTGTATCGATCACTTAGGGACACTGTGTTTTACCTGCTTTTTCTCTATTAAATCTTATAAACCCCTGTGACACAAATGGTTGCCACTTTTCTAACGGGGACACTAAGCCTCAGAGAGGTCAGAAAACATGCCTGACATCACATGACAAGTCAGTAACAGAGGCAGGATTTTTATCTGAGTCTTTGACTTCTAAGCACAGGCTGTTTATCTCTGCACTATTAATTTGTAGATTGAAGTATCTGTATTTGGCCATTGAGCAACTGGGTATTTATTTCCTCAGGCCCAGTTGGAGATAAGTTGAAAATTGTAGTGTTTAACTGGTTAATATCAGCATGCTGACACCGCCCCTTCTTATTGCTTTTAACATGGGACATGGGACATGGGCCTCCTACCAAAATCCTCCATGCAGCCATGGTAAGAACCGGGGTTTTTCCTTCTGTAGACATCAATAAGATAACTTGTACAAAATGCTGTTCTAGTTCTGCGCCTGGCCCAAAGTAGGCTCCCACAAAATTAGATGATCCTCAGCAAAATGTTCTGGCGTGCTCTGAGCAGCCCACTCCTAATCAGCAAGTATTGGAAAAGCAGCCGATGCAGGAAATTTTTAGAGAAGTAGACAGAGAGATACAAGCTGCTTTTTTGACTGGAAGTAACTGTGTCTGACCTCCACAGAGTGGCCTGATGAAGCATCTTGTTACAGAGATTTTAATTCATCTCCCCTATTGGTGGCACTGCTGTCAGTCCACGCCAATCACAGCCGTCCTCTCTGTGGTTTTTCCCCCCTCCCAGTCCATTTCTGTCTATGTGTCCCAACAACCCCAGTCTGCTCTCTTTCCCACCCTGTGTGTGCATTATTTTTTAGAATAGTTAGAAAATATGTTCTTGTTCCAGAGCAGCTTAGAAGTAGATGTCTGTTCAGTGTAGATCCATTGATGACTTACAGATATGTATCACTTGCTATTATTTATCCCTAACAAATAATCATAACAACACAATTGCATATTTTGCAATTTGCATATGAAAGCATTGTTTGCATTTCTAGAACTATGGGAATAATTTTTCTTTTTTTAGCTTATTGCTTTGAATTTTCAAGTCACATTCTTGGTTTATTCAAACCCAGAAGTTCTCCCCAAATCTGAAACTCAAGGAAGATAGAGGAATAAAGCCTTGGAATGCAGAAGAGTTACCAGATATCATAACAGCTTTATAAGTTTGTCTCTGTGGCCCTTTATAGTGCTATGTTGAAACATGTGAGCTCCTTTCGCTTTGTCTTAAATTGGACAAGAATAAAACTGAATACACACAGAGTAAGGCTGACCCTGAGAAGGTGACCTATTTCAAATAAAACCACTTAGTGAAATGACAGCTAATAATCAAAGTCACTTTTTATCAGTTCCTTAGTTAGAAGGCCTTGAAATGTGGTTCAAGGGCATTTTAAATGACCGCAATGTCTATTTTTTTTTGCATGTGTGCAGGGGCTATGTGTGTTACGTTTTATGCACATACTGTAAATGCTACCTTCAAAAAGGAGCAAAAGAGAGAGCTGAGCACTGCTGGTGCGTCTGTGCTCCTGGCCTCACTCCCGTTAGAGCCAGTGTCAGATCCACCTGTGGGGAAATATCCACAGGTGATATTCCACATACACCCCTGCCCCATCTCTTTAACTAGGGCCTTAGTTCATAGAGTATGCATTTAGAAGCCATCATAAGAATAGCTGCAAATGGCTACCAATGAGGGGAAGCACATTTAATTCTATTGTTATTTCATGGTGTATTTTCATGTATATGTTAGTGGTCATTTGAGAGGATGAAAGATTCTCTGCTTAGCACAATCTTTACTAGATACCTCGTTTTTGTTTTTTTGAGACAGACTCTTACTCTGTTGCCCGGGCTAGAGTGAGTGCTGTGGCGTCAGCCTAACTCACAGCAGCCTCAAACTCCTGGGCTCAAGTGATCCTCCTGCCTCAGCCTCCCAAGTAGCTGGGACTACAGGCATGCGCCACAATGCCCGGCTAATTTTTTCTATATATAGTTTTAGTTGTCTGGCTAATTTCTTTCTATTTTTAGTAGAGATGGGAGTCTCACTCTTGCTCAGGCTGGTCTCGAGCTCCTGAGCTCAAAGGATCTGCCTACCTCGGCCTCCCAGAGTGCTAGGATTACAGGCTTGAGCCACCACGCCCGGCCTAGATACCTCTTGGTCACTAAAAACTTTACTCACACTTAAATGCTTTCTGAATTTACTTTTCTCAGATGTAGAGTAAAATTCAGAGGGTGAAATCAACAAAGGGAAGGGCTAAATGACATAAAGTCTTACCCTATAATCATGGTTATGGGAATTATTTGAATCTGGAAACGGTGAAATGTTTGTAAGGAGAAGTAAAGGTCACTTAACTATTTCTCCATAGTTAATATTTCAAACGTCATTTCATGACATGGGAAGAGGAATCATCTTGGACTTCTTCTACAAAAATGGGCATGTAAAACTACTGCAACCAATTAGTTACAAGGAAATACATATATAACAAAAGGAAGTCCCAAAATGTTGAGGGAAAAAAAATGAGTTCGCTACTTTAAAACATCCAGTTCAGAACTAGAGAAAAAACTCTTAAGCTAACTTGAGAAACCTAAATATTTCTTTTCTTCTTTTTTTTTTCAGTATAAATTTTGTTCTTTTTTAAAGTCTTTGGGCTCCCTCTTGTGGCTTTGTGAAAAATTTCAACTACAAGGAAACTAACCTTTTCTCTTCTGGATAAAAATAATTTCTTTTCCAGCAAGAAATCATTTTTTATTATTTTTCCTTACAAAAGAAAGAGAGAAGAAGGTAGTGAGGAAGAAAGGGAAAGAAGAACATTGACTTTGATGAAAAAACCCAATTTGATGAAAAAGGTCATCCCACATAGAATCCTATTGTATGATAATAGCCAACATTTACTCAACATCCAACTATATCCTACTAGTTGTACTAGACAATACATTTGCCATATTATCCGTCTTTTACATGTTCAAAATAAACCCATCAGCTAGGTAGTGTAACCATATCATGGGTGTGAGACTTTGCCCTTTCCTGTCTCAAAGAGAACTAGCTAAGGAGACCATATAACTCTGATATCTGTGAGTGAATGAAAAAGTAAATATCTCATGTTTTCCTAATTTTTTTTTTTAAAAAACAACTTTTTGTATCAAGTCATTTTTCTTAAATAAAACCTGGAATGGGATGTGGGTTTTACCTGAAAAACTTAGGAATTGTTCATCAGTTCATTTCTGTTATTATTTCTCTCTTACTAGTTACCTGTCTCTGGAAACTTGATTGACCTTTATGGAAACCAAGGCCTGCCCCCACCAGGCCTCGCCATTAGCAACTCCTGTCCAGCCAACCTTCCCAACATAAAAAGGGAGCTCACAGGTAAATACCTAGCAAATGTGCCTCCTACTGTCGATTTATGTCCACTTCCGGATTAGACAAAATCATCAATATAAGGATGTCCAGAGTATGTCCAACTCATGGACATACTTTTTTAAGTTTCTGCAACGGGTAAAACATTGTGCAGTATTTTAAGATGCAAATCCTGGTTTCCAGTATCTCCTGAGATACCAGGAATTGGGGCCACCATTACTGCATGTCACCAATCAATGTGTCTATGGCTGCTGGGCCCTTTGGGTTGGGGCAGCAGGCAACTCTTTCAGCTGTAAATGTCTCCACCCAACCTGGTGTTTATGTTTCTTGCCAAGCCCCAAGAGGCATTTGGGTTTGAGAAACCTGGTCTGAATTTTCCTTTGACACACAGTTGGGATGTAAGAATATTATTTCTTATATCTTCAGGTGCTTCCTGTTATTTCTGCTATATCTTGTGTAAAAGATTTATTACACAAAAGAAAAAATAAATTATAAAACGGAGGCATGGGTATTGTTTGTTCTTGAGACAAGTGTGAAATTACCTATTTCGCCACTTTGCTTAATGCTTTAGGGAAGGTACGTGGTCATTAAAACATGACGAAAACTGTATTAGAATTGGCAATCTACCATGGTGAATTTTATTGCCCTCACCCGCCCCCCCGTTTTATTATTCGGTCCTCACATCCTGCAGGGTTGGGTGAACAGACTGAGAATACGGAGTATGGATTTGGGATAGGAAATTCCTGTCCTATTCAACGATGCCTTTTAAAAAAATTATTTCAGAAAGTCGTACCAGGAAAAAGACGTTAAAAAAAAAGTCATTGATTTAGGTTAAAAAAGGCAATTAATTAATAAGTAAAAAACCATTCAAAACCAAAAAAACTAGTAGTTACCCTACCAGAAAGGAAAAGTACCGTAACAACAAAAAACTTAAGAATCACTGGAGTGCAGGATGTGTTAGGGCAAAGCTGCCTGTCATGCTTCTGTGTTAGCAAAAAAGTAGAAAAGGATTTGGATTGACCATCACAATTGAGAAAATTCAGCTTGTGAATTATACATATATTGTATACATATATGCATATATATGCATACATACATACATATATATGCATATATATGCATACATAACACCCATATAATAAATATATATGTGTAGATATATGCTTCAGTGGCTATAAGTTATGCTAAAGAGATTTCTATTTTGAGGTAAAATTCTAAGTTATGATAGTATAATGCTTAAGATATCACTTCTGAAAAGAAAATAACAGCTTTCTGAATCCCAGGATTGATCGAACAACATGTTTTTTTTTTTTTAAATTTTGTTTTGCTTTGCTCTCTGTAAGGAAAAAAGTGATCTCTTATCACAGAGAGCCCACAGGAGTTGCTATGCAAATATTAACAGAATTTTCCAAATGGAGTCGTCACCAAATGCCTCTGTGCGCTATTCCTCTTTTTGTTTTTATATAAGTCAAACTAGTAAATAGTTGTTCCTAAGAATCATTAAATGGTAGCAGATTCTGACAGAATCTGGTACCACTTTCTGAAAAAATGAGTTCATTTCTATGAACCAGTCAGAGGATACAAAGATCCAGTTTGGGAGCTTTTCGACTTGGTTTTCATGCCAGCGTGTTACAAAGGCATCAAAAAAAGAATGAAAAGTTCTATGGCCTAAAAGGAAAAATTGACTCCTGATAATAGACTGTCAACAGCGAATTTCCATAGTTTTCTGGTTATTTATTTTATTCTTGTTAGTGGCCGTATGTGTTTATGGTGTGCAATGGATCATTGTTACTGGTCGTTTACCATTTCGTGGAAGCCGAGATTTTGCAGACTGTGTATTTGACATATATTACTTTTGAAAAGTGCAAGCTTTTAAAAAGGCGTTATTTAAAAAACGATATTTTTACTTTGAGTCAAGTCAGATCGGCTTCTCTATGTTTAGAAAATGACATGTTTTGCAGTTGATGTGGTTGTACCCCGATCAGTTCCAGTTTCTAATGACTTCATTCATGTGCACAGCGTGTATTTTTCCCACAGAGTCTGAGGCAAGAGCATTGGCTAAAGAGAGGCAAAAAAAGGACAATCACAACTTGAGTAAGTTGATTTTATTCACACTCGTGGCATTTGATATGGGATTTAATGTTCTCCCTTACATCAAAAAAGGTTTCCAGAAATTTTGGAGGAAAATTCATTTCTCTAGCTATTAAAGGGAGCTTTTATGGGAGAAACTGCATTTCAGAGGAACCAAGGTATATATTTTCCCTCATTTTTATCTCAAATCAAATTGAATTTTATGTATATACTTGTGTTCAGTGTCTGAAGAGTTTTTATTTTTCTTGTTTATAGTAGTGAGGTGGGGTGTTTTTTGTTTTTTGTTTTTTTTTTTTTTTTAAGTGAGAGGGAGACTCCCCAACTACCCAATTATAAATATCATTCACACTGGAACTTATTAACAAAAGGAGATTATGAGATCACCTTCTCCAGTGAGAGTTGAAAGAAAACAAAAGTGAAACAGATCTGAAGGGAAGTAAATGGATGAGGCAGCCTCTTAAATTTCTGACTTCACTGGAGAGTTAAAAAAATCCTGTAACACTTAAAATATTTTTTACGTGTTTAATTTACTCTTGATCAAACCTTTAAATGTTTTCTATGAAAACTTAATTTTTTTGTAATATAAACGAGACAGAGAAACTAAACAGAAATAATTAATAATAATAATAATAAAAGAATTAAGTTTGGAAATTGTGTGATTTCTTATCTCATAACCTCATCCTCTTTTTCCTAAATTGATTTTTAAGAATATGAGTCATATATAAACACTTTCGCCTTGTAAAAGTGATAGAATAAGGCCAAAGTTCTCTTTTAATTCCCAGGAATATGCGAGTTTGTTTTAATTTGGTGTTGCTCTTCCTGACCTTTTTCTATGTATTTAAGAATATACACACAGAAAATAAATAACATGGTTTTGTGTGTTTTTTAACACAAACAGTATCATATCGTCCATATTCCATTGTTCGCTTTTTTACTGAACAACATGTCCTAAAGATCTTTTACTGTTAGAAATCTAGATCTATCTACTTTTAAAAAATAACTGCATAGTATTCCACAGTGTGACTGTATGATATTTAGTAATTCCCCTCCTGCTCTGTGTGCATGCTGTTTCTAGCTTTTTCTGTCATAAACAGTGCCACGGCGAACATTTTTATACCTGCCTGTTTGTGAATGGGAAAGTTTGTTTCTCTACGTTAGTGTTACTGAGAAATGGAATTGCTGAGGGCTGGAGGCTGTTGGTTTTTATTTTTAAAACCAGTTTCATGTCAGGTATGAGAGTTGACATCTTTTCCTCATCTTCTAACCAAAAGATACGGACTAAGTATCTCTATGGCCTCCTCCAGCTTCCAAGCAATTTTACTTAAAGATATTTCTTCTTCTAAAACACCTTAGAAATAAGATAATTAGGTATTATCTAAAACTTAACAAAGATGTGGAAAACTAAGTTGGATCTTGTCAAAAACAATAGACACCTTTAATGAGCACCTGAACTCTCAAGTTCAGAGTTGTCAGTAAAGTGTAAGCATGATTAGTTCAAACTCCGAGAGCTATAAAACAATCTAAAAGTCTTATCTAACCATTAGAAAATAATATTCAAGGTTAGATTGCGCCCTGACCTGGCTCTTCCTTTTCTACGAATTTATTTTGTAAGAGTATTTGCCAAAATGTGCAAAATAATACATTGTTCATTTATCCACTCATTCATTTGGCCATTATTATTTGTTGAGCCCCCATTTTGTATGAGGCACTTTTTTCGAAATATAAGTCAGACAAATGGGTTTCCCACCCTTAGGAGCTTACCTGTGAATCATGGGTCGCCTGCTATATTTTACCGAGCGAGAAAAGCAAGTGGCAGAATAATATGTACAATATCCCATTGTGTGAAAAGAACATACATGGACATGCTCACGTGTGAGCATTTATATGGATGTGTACGTGCATGGAAAAAGATCTGGACGTCACCCCTCATCAGTGACGGTTCCCCCAGCATAGAGATGTTGGGTGTTATAGAGTTGGCTTTTACTTTTTCCTTTATACCCTTTTGTAATTTTTGAGAAATTTTACCAGCGTATATCACTTTTATAATAGATAATTGGGGAAGGGAAGTCACCGAACCAAAAATAAAATTTGATACATGTAAATGTTGATGGTGAAAGATGTCAACAGTATAGTGCTAAGTGAAAAGAGAGAGAGGCAGAATATTTTTAGTGTAACTCGACTTTAAATATGTCTTTCTTCATTCAACATGTATGTGCGGAGGGCCTACTATGTGCTAGGCACACAGTTGTTTGGAATGCAACAGTGAATAAACACAATGAATGAATGAATGAAGTATGTGAAGTATTAGATGGTAGAAAGTTCTATGAGGAGAAAAAGGGTATCCGAGAGGATATAGTGTCATCATGGGCATGGGAGGTGGTGGATCCGTTTTAAAGAGGGTGACCAGGGAAGTCTCTGAGGTAAATTTGAGTCACTACCTGAGGGAGGTGAGGGCAGGGCCATTCAGGCATCTGAAGGAAGAGAGTTCCAGAGCAGCCATGTATCCACTGGATCAGCCATGTATCCACTGGATCAGCCATGTATCCACTGGATCAGCCATGTATCCACTGGATCAGCCATGTGTCCACTGGATCAGCCATGTATCCACTGGATCAGCCATGTATCCACTGGATCAGCCATGTGTCCACTGGATCAGCCATGTGTCCACTGGATCAGCCATGTATCCACTGGATCAGCCATGTGTCCACTGGATCAGCCATGTGTCCACTGGATCAGCCATGTATCCACTGGGGAGTGTGTATGGCGTGGTCGAGGAATGGCAAGGGGCCGGTGAGGCTAAAGGAGAAGAACACAGTGTATCATATAGGAGATGTGGTCAGAGTGGGAGAGCAGAAAACCAGGTAGGAGCCCACCAGGCCCTTGGAGGACACCTCGGGGAGGCTTTTCTGTAGGTGAAGTGCAAAGTGATTGGGGGTTTTGAGCAAAGGGTTGACATGCTCTGACTCATGTTTTAATAGGATCCCTCTAGATGCTGTGTTCTGGATACACCAAAGGCGGCGGGAAGCAGGGGGCATGGGTGAGGTAGAGATACCAGTTAGGAGGAGTACGTAATCCAAGAAGAGATGACGATGGCATCTTGGGTAGCTGTGGAAGTTGGAAGTGGACACATTCTGGAAATATTTTGAAAGCAGAGCCAAGAGATTTGATAATGGATCTGATATGGGATGTGAGGAAGAGAGGCTCAGTACTGATTCCACCGCTTTGGCCTCAACAACTGGAAGGGTGTATTAATAGTTACCATTAAGTTAGGCGAGTTGCTCTTAAGCCTGTAAGTGGAGCAGATTTGAGTGGAAAAGATCAGGAGCTTCCATTGGGATGATTTGGTCTGTCCGTTAGACCTGTATATGGAGACAGCTAGTGATCAGTCAGACGTGAGTCTGGAGATCCAGGGAGATGTCTGGGCTGGAAATAGAAGATGGGATTCATCAGTATATGGCTGTACCGCTGCATCACCGTGTGTGTGATTATTTTCAAATCATAAAAATCATTGTAAGGGATATATAAAAAACTTAGCAATGGATCATAGGGGACTTTTATTTCATTTTATATATTTCGGTATTGTTTGAATTTTTACGATTATTCTGTGCTTGGAAAAAAGTAACAAGAAAATGTCCTGCTTCAGAGTTTTGGAAGAGGTTAGTTAGTGCATCACGGATCCCAAAATTCCTTCTACAGAACTGTCAGCCATCATATAGGGTTTCCATTTTATAAAAGTTTAATGATAAGACTTAATATCGTCTATAATTGATTTAATCATTGGGATAATTACACAGCCAAGACAAACTGCAATATATATTGGCAAAGCAGTGAACAACATTATTTGTCTAAGTATAGAGAATATTATGGGCCAAATATAAATATATATTAGGGTATTTAAAGTAAAATATTGGCCAGGCACGGTGGCTCATGCCTGTCATCCCAGCACTTTGGGAAGCCGAGGAAGGAGGATCACTTGAGGGGCAGGAGTTTGAGACCAGCCTGGGCAAGATAGCAAGACCCGTATCTCTACAAAAAATAAAAACCTTAGCTGTGCATGGTGGCACACACCTGCAGTCCTAGCTACTGAGGAGGCTGAGAATGGAGGATTGTTTGAGCCAAAGAGTTCAAGACTACAGTGAGCTATGATCACACTACTGCACTCCAGCCCTGACAACAGAGAAAGAGTCTTGTCTCAGGGGAAAAAAAAAAAAAAAAGTAAAATATTAATAACTTTAATCCAATTTTTTAGACCTTAAGTTGTTTGGAATTTATTTGCTAGACTACATAAATTATTATAGAAACATTTATCATCTCATATGCCTAACTATGTCATCCTCCCCTAAGAGGATGATAATTTAGTTGAACTTAAAACTGGATTTATAAAATGAGAATGCTGTGAAGATGCATAGTACTAAAGCCAGACTTAAGTTCTAGGACTGTGCTATCTAGTATGGTAGCCACTCACCACCTTGAAATACGGTTGCTCCAAATTGTGATGTGCTGTAACCATAAAATGCACTTTGGGTTCCAAAAGCTTAGTATGAAGAAAAAAATATTAAGTATCTAATTTTATAAATTTGTATATTGACTTCTTGTTGAAATTATAACATTTTGAATGGAACGAGTTTAATAAAATGTTAATTTCACCCCTTTTTACTTTTTAATATGGCTACTAGAAAATTTAAACTTATATATATAACTTATATTTTCATTGGGCAGCACTGAGCTAGAGTGAGGGTTGTTGTGTGGCCCAGGAATGAACAATGTTTTTTTTTTTTTTGGAGACAAAGTCTCACTGTGTTGCCTGGGCTAGCGTGCCATGGCGTCATCCTAGCTCACAGCAAGCTCCAACTCCTGGGCTCAAGCGATCCTTCTGCTTCAGCCTCCCAAGTAGCTGGGACTACAGGCATGTGCCACCATGCCCGGCTAATTTTTTCTATGTATTTTTAGTTGTCTGATTAATTTCTTTCTCTCTCTCGCTCTTGCTCAGGCTGGTTTTGAACTCCTGAGCTCAAACAATCCGCCCACCTCAGCCTCCCAGAGAGCTAGGATTACAGGCATGAGCCACCGCGCCCAGCCAACAATGTTTTTTATATTTTTAAATGATTAAGAAAAATTAGAAGATTAATATCTTGCGACAAGTGAAAATTATGTAAAATGCAAATTTCAACATCACAAGTAAATTCTAATGCTTTCTTTTGCAGACTTGTCTTGCAAAAAAAATTGTACTCAGTTGTTATTTTTTTAATTTTGTAGATAAAAAGTTTGTGGAAATTTGATGTCTCTCTGGTTATGTTAAGTACCTACATGATATCCTCAATTTTGCTGGTTGGCCTGTGAGTACAGAAGTACTCACTGGCCTTTTGGAAAGTTTGCCGACTCCTATTCTGTAGGGTTAGCTTTCAAGTTTGTGCTATTTACCACTTTTTGGTGGGTTTCTTCGCCAAGTCCCTGATACCTGTATTTCCAAGGCAGTTTTGTCATTCTCAACTGAGGATAGTAACTTTGATTTCAGTGTTGTTACAACAGCAAGTGAGAAAGTCTATGTCTAAGGGCTTTGTAAATAGTAAAGTTCTCTACAAAGGTAGATCATTATTTTAGTGCTTTAACCTCAATACCAAAAACATGGTAAAAACAGGGAAAAAATAGGTTCAGGTTTCCATTGTCCTGACCTGGCGAAGTTAATACGCATATGCCTTTAATGAGATATGCTAAATGCATTGTGTCACTGTCATTAATAGCCCTTTCCTGTGCTCTTTTCTTGAAGTTGAACGGAGAAGAAGATTTAACATAAATGACCGCATTAAAGAACTAGGTACTTTGATTCCCAAGTCAAATGATCCGTGAGTACAATTGCATTTTAATCTGCATCATATATTTTTCATACCTTAATGTTTTTTCCTATGTTGCAAAAAAAATGCAAGTATAAAAACTAGAGTGAAGAAGGCTCCCTCTCCCTTTGATTCCATTCCTAAATGCTTCTTAGACCTTTCTTTTGGTTAGTCTCATCAAACTAAAATTTCAAGAGAAATGCACTGAATTGCATAAAAGGATTGTTGGATATGAGGTGGTTAGTTTTGAGTATGAGGAGGTGGCTGTCTGAAATCTGAGAATTCTTGGCAAACAGATACCGAGCTACTAAAAACAATTTCTTTTAGCAGTTCATGCAGCACAGAGATTTCAATAGCTGTTAAAGCAAAATTTGTTGACTATTTGCTCTTCGACTTGTATAATATCTTTAAATAGGCACTGATGAACAGATATGGGAGACTTCAACTTTAACGATATTCAACAGACAAAAAGGTCAATTGTTTTGACCTGTGTCAAAACTTGCATGCTCTTTGTGTGTTTTACCAATCTAAGGGGGAAAAAGCAATATTTAATCCTCTCATTAAGTACAGGTCGGCTAATTTGGATTTCAGCTTTTGGTCTCCCTCTGCCCTCCCTTTTGGAGATAGCAGCTGTAAAGATAATTTTCTCACGTCTTTCCTACCAGCCTTACAGTTGCCTACAACCTCAGCACATAGGACAACAAATACAAAATCGTTATCTATTAGAAATCGGCCCATTTAAAGTAAAGGGCTAGAGAATGTATACCTTTTAATGGCCCCACAGGCGTTCTGTAAAATTAGCCTTTGAACATGACCTTTTAGCTACCTAATAAAATGTTAAGATGAAATCAAGCATTATTCATGCAAAGCTTATTAAATTCGTTATTCACATTATTGTTAGAGGATCTGTAACAAAATAAAATACAATCATTCCCTATTGTGAGCTGGTTTTGAGGAACTTGCAAGCACAATCCCATCTGCAACATTTTGCTTTCCCGGGTTTCAAGGAAAGTCCTTTTCAAACTGGAAACATTCAAATTCTCAGTTCTGCAGCACAAATTCATCCTACTAAAGGGCTGTGACCTTCATTTCCTACAGTCAGTCTTGCATGATAGTTGAAATTGAATTCCCATTTTCCTGTTCTTTATCAGCTTTCACTTTTTAGCATATTCTTTTAAACTGTAGCTTGCGAATCTCTTTAGTAACATATTAGGAAATGACGGGGCTGCAGTGAAAGCCTCTATTTGCATATCGCCTTTCTCCATTGTCTTAGAATACTTATGTGTTTATAATCCGAACCGATAATGATCTTTAATTGTAGGCATTGTTTTAAGATAAGACGGACTATAATCTATATGGTGGTTTTCCCACACCAGCTTTCTAGAATGTGCCTGCTACAGAGACATTCTTACTGATCAGGGTCTCAGCCCCATACCCGTTCTTCCCCCAGAGCAAGTCTGCTTTTGTTGATTTTATATATTGGAGATCTATGTACACTGCTGTATGTAAAAAGAGTCCTTCTCATTACAAAAAAAAAAAAAGAAAGTTTGAAAATTCTTCCTTTAAGCCCAGAAATATAATTGATTGATTGGGTCTCACAAGGAAAAAAAACCCAGGGTAAATGGTTGGAATAATCACTTCTTAAAAACTGAGTGGCTGCTTGCATGTTCGATTACTGGTTTCTGACCTTGCTGGCCTAGGTAAGGCACTGTTCAGTATAATTACATTTCTCTCTGGCTGCTAAAGTTGCTGTTACTTTGGTTTTAGCTCTGAACATTGAGTCTCTGTGCTCACTCTGGGTATCTCAGGACACTGGGTTGCCGTCTTTGGTGCCAGACCCCAGGGATCAACCCCAAGGAATTCTCTGGGGGCTGGAACTGTCGCCTCTCCTGGGGAAACTTCTGTTTTGTTCTTCATCTAACCCATATGAGGATCAATTACCTGGTGGCTTGTTTTAATGGCCCTCCATCCACAGGTTCCACCTGATACTTCCGATCTGCTTTTAGCAGCTGTAGATTATGGGCTAGATGGTTCTCTGTACAGCAGATTGTTTTTGTTTTCATCAACGTAATTGCCATCATTGTGATCAATATTGTCTGTAAAAAGATTCAGATTAATTCAAAGCCATACAAAGACATTACTTTTAATGTTGTAATGATAGTTCATTCTTTATTATTTTTCTGGAGTGCTCTAAATTTTTTTAAAGTGCTTTCACCTACATTTTCTTGGTGTTCTTAATTTTCTCATACATGAGCACACGAGAGCTAAACTGGTTGCCAACCAAGAGGCCCCAAGCTCAGGCTGCCCAGGTAGGAATTCCAAGATAGTTCCTTACTAGGTGTCTGACCTTGGGGAAGATGTCTGCATTCTCTTGGGCTTCATTTGTCTCATCTGTTAAAAAAGAGGACATCAGAGTTATCCTTCCTAGTCTAATTGTTCTGAGGATTCAGTCACACAAGAGGAAATATGATGTAGAGGTTTAGAACAAGGGGTCCAGAGCCAGATTCTCTAGGCTTTCTGGCTCGGCCACTTCCTAGCTCTGTGACCTTGGGCAAATTGGTTAACCTCTCTGTGCCTTAGTTTCCAATCAGTAAAATGGGGGTCCTATTAGTACCTACCCATCGAGATTGTTATGATTAAATGAATTGTAAAACACTGTAAAAAGTACCTGGAGCATAGTAAATGCTATTGAAAGAGCACTGTTATAATTATTATTAACACAGTGCCTGCTCCATTATTTGAATTGTTTATTAAACTTTTCACAGCACATTTGTATAAAATTCCTCCTTTGATTCCAATACCATACCTATGAGGCTAGTTACACAAGTGTAATATCATCGTTTTGTAGATGAGGAAATGGATACAGAGAGATAATCTGCCCGTGATCATTGATGATAAAAAAATCTTAAGGATGCCGCTTTTATGACATGAGCCATCAAGTAGTGAGATCTCACAGAAATTCTTTTTACTATAGCTTATTCTGTGTGAGTGAGTAAACTTTTATAGGTCTGGAAACCTATAACTATTTAATATAGTAATCAAAGTCCTGACTCCACTATCTAGTGGCTCTGTGACCTAGGAGAAGTTGAATTGTCTCTGTTTCAACATGTACACGATATCTCTACCTTACAGACTGCTTGTCTGGGTTAAGTAAGGTAATGTAGGTAATATAAGTAAGGTAATGTAAGGTAATGTATACAAAATGGGTGGACAGCGTTCTGTGCGTGAGAAGCACGCAATGAATGGTACAATCCTCACTACATCTTTAGAGATTGAATGCTTTGAATGCTAAATTTTCATTCAGCCTTAAGTCCTTAAAAGAGTCTACTTTCCTCTGTTTCCTTCGCAGAGACATGCGCTGGAACAAGGGAACCATTTTAAAAGCATCCGTGGACTACATCCGAAAGTTGCAACGAGAACAGCAACGCGCCAAAGAACTTGAAAACCGGCAGAAGAAACTGGAGCACGCCAACCGGCATCTGCTGCTCAGAATACAGGTACGTGGCGTGTGTTCTGTGAAGGTCACTACCTGCTGCTGACTTCCAGATGGAGGAGGAGAAATATAATGAGCCATGAGGGAGTTGACTTAACATGATCCTAATATAGTTGATCCTTAGTATTCGTGGATTCTGTGTTTGTGAATTTGCCTACTCGTAACCTCAAAATCAACATTTGTGCCATGTTCACGGTTGTTCTTGGATGTGTACAAATTTGAGCTGGTTTCCAGGTGAGGTCGGACACCTTTGCCTGATGTGAAAGCTCTACTTTCTTGTCTCAGCTTTTGTACCATCAACAAGAGTTTCTTTCATGGTCTGTTAAGTTTCATGTTTTCTGCAACTTTGTGTTTTCTGTTGCTGATTTCACCATTTAAAATGACCCCTAAGCATAGGGCTGAAATGCTGGCTAATGTTCCTAAGGGCAAGAAGGCTGTCAAGTGCCTTACAGAGAAAACATAGGTGTTAGATAAGCTTCATTCAGGAATGAGTTATAGTGCTCCTGGCTGTGAGTCCAATGTTAATCAACAATATATATTAAATAAGATGACTTTAAGCAGAAACAAGGTTAAGTGTTATGACCAGAGGCTCTCAGGAACCTAACCTTGCATTTCCCCTAGGAACAATGCTTGTACTTACTAACTCAGTGTTCTCAGCGACTTTATAGAACATAACATAATGAGCATTGACTGTGCATGTTAAATTTAGAAAAAGCCTTAGTATTTTCAGGGTAGGGAAGCAGTCAATGGTCAAAGCCCATGTTGATAGGGAACTTGGGGATACCTCGAGGATGTTATAATAAGGTTATAATTCTCAGAAATAGTTACAGACAGTGGAATTATACTATATGTATCTCAAGCTATGTACCTTTAGGAGGAGACTTGTTAATTTTATTGCTATGGACAATTCGTCTGTCATCCCGTTCAGTGAGTATATGCACCACTGTAAGCAGGAGGTGGGGGTTCCTCTTTAGTATCAGCTCCTGGTGCCTCTCTCAGGCACTCAGCCTCTCATGCTGAGTGCAAGGACACAACTTCTTCTGAAACTGACCTCAAAAAACGACTCTGTTGCTGATCAAAGAGGTTCGCAAGGGTAATTTTAACTTACTTGCTGACTTTGAATGCAGCCTATCTGTAAGAGTCAGTGACACTGTGTCTTCTTGAGTAGATGGACCCACCTTTTACTAGGTTTTGCTGTGGAACAAGGGTTGCTTTTCAGATTTCCAGTGCAACTATTAATATTTATGCAATTAAATTTTATGCAACAACAATGCGAAGGATGACACCTTAGATAGAGACCATCGTGTTTCACCTAGTGGTGTCCATCCTGGACGTTGAACTTACTGAGCAGAGCAGTTCGTTTATAATGATGGTCTCCATTCTTCTGAATGCTCCACAGCACTTACATTTGGGGATGTCACATTGCTCGTTCACTGCAGCGATCCTCAGCCGTGGGGCGGGGAGACGGAAGACGGCTCTTCTCTAGGGCTGCATTTTAGAATCTGGGTAGTGAAGCAGAGGTGATATGTAATTTGCAAATCCTCCTTCCCTCTTCCCCTCACCTTCTTTGGCTTCTGTTGTTTGTCTTGTGTTCTGTCTCTTCAATAAGTAGCCATAGGTATTTAATCTCTTGAACTTAGTATATCCATTTATAAAAGCAGCTTGTACTAATGTGGCATTTCCTTATACAAGTATTAAAATGTAATAACTATTTTGAAAAAGAGGCTAGGTTTTGTTTTATTTTAAGGTTCCAAACATGTATATTCATGCGAAATCCGAATATTGTGAAATATATGCATTGGAAATTCCATGGTGACAATATCTTGATTTTCTTCCAGTGATGGTGTGAGGCAGCCTTTAGAACTTTTGCATATCACAGAAACCATTATTAATTAGGAAAGCTCCGTGATACAGTGAAGCCAGAGTTCTCCAGATGAGATTTATCACCTTATTTAGAAATCTAAGTAACGCTCTAATCAGCTGATAAACATTTTTAATTAAACAACAAAGGATTAGAGTAAGATGTTTGCCTCTCTTCATCCAAATGTATTATTATTATTATTTTTTAAAGACAAACTGCTTGTGTGGAGGTACTGTTCTTATTAGCATGTTGGTGTAGATTTACAAGAGTCCATGTTTGCAGCTTGGGCCTAAGGGCTTCCTTTCATTTTCACTCTAAGTGATGCATGCAAAAACGTTCACAGAAGAAAAGAGCATGAAGCCTTAATATCGGTGGAAATGGCATTTTATTAAACAGCCCAGGGCTTTAAAATGATGCCTGAAGAGACTTGTGTTTCTGGAGATTGTGTAAAGGAACTTGCAGATACTTGTGTGACGTCTGAAGCTCCCAGCTCTTGCTTGAATTGCACGCAGAGAAGGATCTTGTGGATCCAACAGCCTCGGATGTGGACCGATATGCCTTTTCAGGCACATGCTTCCTAGGCCTTTGGGCAAAGGCTGAGAGGCCATGTCATGTGGAGGGTACTTTCCCTCTCTGATGAGCCAAAGTGACTTGCTTCAAATTTATACCCTATGTATATATTATCGTGTCATAAACATAGAAAGGACGGCATTGGAATGTAGAAGCAGAATGCTTGTCAGGGACAAGCTGGGATCTCCATGGTTCATTTTAGGAATATCCAAGGGACACTCAGAAAGGAAAAAGGGAAAGAGCTTTCTTGGAAGGCTTTTTGAAATGAGGTACCGGGGAAGTCACTGACATTTAGGAAGTATATTGGGCTAGTGCTGCTGTAGCAAAGTACCACCAACTGGGTGGTTTAAACAACAGAATGTTATTATATTTTCTCACAGTTCTGGAGCCCAGTAGACCCAGATTAAGATGTCAGCAGATTCCTACTGAGGCCTCTCTCTTTGGCTTGTAGACGGCCGTCTTTTCCCTGTATCTTCTGTGGTCTTCCGTCTCTGTGTGTCTGTGTGCCCGTCTCCTCTTCTTATAAGGACACCAGTCCTATCGGGTTAGGGCTCACTGTATGACCTTGTTTTACCTTAATTACCTCTTTAAAGGCCCTATCTCCAAATACAGTCACATTCCAAGGTATTAGGGCATAAATTTTTTCAGGGACACAGTTCAGCCCATAATAGGACCGTGTGTGGAAAAAGTAAAGGAAGAAATTATTCATCTTATAGATGAGAACTTGTTGAATTAAAAAAATGATAATTTCCCTTTGCTTTGGTGAGATGC